>BGPT01000002.1:10406-140941 GCA_003297045.1 Symbiodinium sp. clade C Y103
ACTGAGTGAGACTGAAAGCTGAAGATGTGAAAACGAAGCTTTCGTCAGTGGTGGTGGTGGTGGTTGTGACAGTGGTGGTGGTAATGGTGGTTGGGTGATAGTAGTGGTTGTGATGCGATAGTGGCTGATAGTGGTGGTTGTGGTGGTGGTGGCGACAATTCCAACGCTGGAAAGCCATCAGAACACCATGGAATATACAAGGAATACGAACATGATTTCCCAAAACCTGAAAAACGAAAATACACTCTTCAAAAATTGATGTCTTGGAGCTATGTACCAAATATTGACCGTGGCCCATATATGTATATATCTATATATATGTATATATCTATATGGTGAATGGGGTCTATGAGCCAGCTTAACTATCGTTTCCACCAGATCCAGTCGACCCAAGGCTTTGAGACGAAAGTGGGAAGCAGCACAGGAAGAACGAGATGCCTTGCAGATCCAAATGAACAACATGGAGAAGGAGAGAACTGGTGATTTAATGGAAAACCCATAGGAAAATCCATAGGAAAATGGTGATTTAATGGTATTTTAATGGGATTAATGATGATCTACCCTCTGGTAAACTAACAGTTTGCTATTAAAAATTGCCATTTAGTTCGTGGATTTTCCCATTAAAAATGGTGATTTTCCATAGTTATGTAAACGTTTACCAGAGGGTACCCCTGCCCCTGGTGAAAGGCTAGCTTTTTGCCTCACCAGCTGACAGGAGGCAACTGCTGATTGATTTACCAGTAAACATAGGAAAAAACATGGAAATCCTTTCGCATGGAAATGATCTAGATTCATGGTGGATTTTCAGTATTTCTGTTAACTTACTGGAGAGTCGACTTGAAAATTGAAACATGAGATTGAGTCAAACAAGAGGTTGATTCAGATCGTAAGGGTCACTAGCCCGAAACCTTCTGTTGGGATAGTTCGAGAAGAACTATCGTCATGATCTACTAGGCCTTGAGACATTATGACTATATATGACTATGGACCCTCATGCTGGTACTCAAACAGGTTTGCGGGTTCTTGAAGACAGCGAAGACCATCATTCGAAGCATTGACTGCTACAGACTATATGGGGATGGATCAAATCGATCAGAGCTACCATACTTTGGGGGGATGGACACCCATTTCCAGGCTATTTTGGTGTTCACCACCGCCATAGAGATGAAGAAACAACAAGTCACAACATGATGCGTGGTGCTGGGGTCCCCTCACCGTAGCTTTCAAGGAATTGCCCCCCCAAAAAAACATGGTTTGGTACCAAACATGACCAACCTTTTGTGGGTCTAAACAGTACTTGGCTGTGGATCATTGCATCGCTAGCAGTTATGCATCCCAGGCATCGAAAGTGGTAGTGTGAAATCTCCCAGATGAATATGGGTTATATCATGTTATATCCCAATTACTACCATTCGGAAATTCAACATCTATGGAAAATCACTTAGAATCACCATTTTGATAGGCAAAGCATCTATACATGGGCCGTTTCCCATCGCACACGGTTTTTCATGAGACCGGAGGGGAGCGGAATCTTCCGATCCACGTTGCCACGTCAGGAGATGTTGTTGGCCCAACCTTCAGCTCCAAGTGTGCTGGATTTCGCCGAGGGCATTCCTACAGATCTTTCTGCCATGGCTACCATGAGCCTGGTCTGGGTCTTTTTGGGTTCCTGAAAATGGAGGATTGATACCCCCCAGTCATGGCTAAGCGGCGATAATGGCGAAAGTCATGATCATTCATGGGATCTTTGGGGTCCCCATGTTCGGTCAAACCTGCATGGGGTGGCCTGGGTGATTCAAAAATTCGGGGTGAACATAGGGACATATAGGGACGGAAAATTGAAGACTACCCTTCTGGCAAGAAAATGTAGATATGGAAAATCCACCACACGTAGATCACTTCCAAGGAAAACCATTGGTTTTCAAAAGAAGCAAAATATCGTTTGCAAAGCCGACATTGAAGCTCCAGAAACTCTGGTATCTTGATTTTGATCAAATAATGTTTTGGTTGGAATTATATATCTCTCCGAGATGTGTGCATGGCAAACTGATAATCTTCAAGGTCCACAGCAATGTCATTTGCAAATCACAGATCCCAGAAACAGGTCCAGTTGTTGGTGATCAACAAAACATCAACAAACTTTCCCCTTGGTAATTTCACCGTTCGCTATGGAACGTAGCAATATTTGATAGGCAAATCACCAGAGGGTATGAATTGGATTGAATTGGTATATGATATTATAGAACCTCCATTTATAGATGAATTTCCAAGCTAAAAGCCTCCATTTAGTTTGTCCGCAAGGATTTGCCACCAGGATCCCCTCAAGCCGCGAAGACTGAGGCGCGCCTCAATGTTCTACGACGTCCTCCTACTGCGAGAGGAAAGCGTCGACATGCCATCAGCGAATGATAAACATCTGGACAAATTATCACGACCTCACTGCGACCTCAGTGGAATGATGGTTAGGGGATTTATCCCAATATTAGCCTTATTTCAGGTCAGTGAAATATTAGCCAGAAAGATGGCACTGGAACTTTTCCGATGTGTAGATTATGTTCGCCCTTTTCGACTTGGGAGTTTTCAGCCATGGACAGGATGGATTCGGTTCGGTGTCCAAAAAAGTCTTCGTTCGAAAATTGCTTGAACCAGGTCAATTTGGCAACTTTGGCCCATTCGGTTCCTGATCGGTTCCGGCGGTTCCTGTGAACTGACCGGTTCGGTTCCCGGTTCGGTTCCTGGTTCGGTTCCGCGGCCTTCCTGCATGGATCTGATTTCCTGACAGTCACCCGTTTGGAGAACTTACATCAGTGGAGAATCTCCACCGTAGCGAATTTCATCACGACCTCACGTCGCGACATCACTGAATGGTGGTTAGAGGTAACTATCCCAAGATTGCTTCTTTCAGGTTGGCGAATCATGATCATTCATCCGGTAAATTTGGAGATGCGTTTGTTCTTGAAAACTTCAGCCGTTTATGCATGTATGTCTTTTTGCAGTTCCACTTCGCTATGATATCCCCATATCATTGTTGGTTCATACACACCATTGTATCCCTATGAACTATATCCGTATGTAACTTATATATACTTATATAAGTATTATTCTTGCAATCCCCTTGCCACTGGTATAGATATACAGTTGAGACCCCAACTGTCGTAGGACTTGGCTGCACTGCACGCAGTGCGTCGAAATGCAGGCGGGGACCCAGGGTACTGCAGGGGCCACAAAAGATCAACACTGTCAACACACCAAAGTCTGAATGGTTTATATATGTGTACTTATGGTTTTAGATATGTTTATTTATAGAATAGGTTTTAATACTACACACAAGGCCATTTGTGGGTCCAAACAGGCACCCCAATGACTCTGACCATTTTGATCCATACCGGTCACGTTGTCATCTCCAGGTCAATCTTCTACCCGTGAAAGCTGGCGGGGAGAAAAGGAGGGACCAACTGTGGAACACGGAAGGGACCAAGGAGTAATCGGGATTCAACCAACCCTCCTTAAAGGTGACTTGAATCATGAGGGGTGCTCCAACCCATCATCGGTAAATGACAGCCACAAGGGGGGAAATTTGTCCTGTATTTAGCCCATTTGCCTGGCAAGTTGCTTGCGGGCCCCTTTTCAGAGGGTCATGTATTTTCGGTTTGGAAGAAGCGCTTTGTGACTTGAGGGCAAAATATAAAGCGCTTGTTGGGTATGGGGTCCATATATGTCCATATTTATTTGGAAAAACGCTTCTTCCAAAATTTCCATAGGCCACAATGTTAACCTGAATTGGAGGTATTGTCCCACTGGCGGCCAAATCCATAAAAGAATCAGATGGATGATGATCCTGAGCCAGCCAGCTTGTGCCACACAGCCACACAGTCAGCTGCTTGCCTTTTTTTCGCAGAAATAGTCGCTTTGGCAAATTACAAGTTTGTTGATCGACCCCAGTCAAAAGTAGGCAACGACCGCCTCAAAACCAGTAGGAACTACTGGACGTTTGAAGATCCAGGTGGGCACAGTTATACGCAGAATGGTTTGTGGCTTCTCTCTCTGTTTGATAGTAATTGCCCAAATTGCGCCATAAGGTGTCGCATGGCGGCCAAATAACTGAGAAACGCAGATCTTAGTTGGCAGTCAGACATTGTTTCCTGACACTTCAACAAGATCAAAGATGGAATAGGGGATTGTCTGATTTGACACGAAACATCTGGTAATCAATCAAACATAGCAACGGACAAACCAACATTTATGGATGATTTCCCCATTGAAACTTCCATTTGTAACGGATTTTCAAATGCCACCTTTGATTTACTGGAGTGTATACTGAAGCTTTCGTGATGGACGTCAAAGCCGCTGTCTTGGTAGCATGTCGCCTGCCGGCAAGCTGGTTCAAACCTGAAGTCCCTTCGGGTGACAGACACCGCAACACAACAGCTAGACACCTGCCTAACGGCGGCTTGGATAATATTTTGGATGTTCCAGATCCCCAATGTTTTTTTGGGTTGTTTAAATCACCAAAATTATCGAACAAATCGCACCCCCCAACCAGACACAGGTGGCGTGTCAGCGCCAACCAGTCAATTTTTTTCGGGAAACGGATGATGTTTCGAGTCCACAACAAGGTTTCACCATAGACAAATGCTGAGGCGTGGGCCGCCCGCTTGAAAAGGCACATGTTTTTCCATGTACTGTGGTAGTCCCTACAATCATCAATTCCCAAAATGTCAAATCTTATTGGTATAAATGAGGTTGAGAGACCAGGCACAATTCAATTGTGGTCATTCTGACACATGATATTATACTATATATATCTATATATATGATTATTGCCATTGCTTTACTACTTACTGGTTTTGTAACGTTACATCTACAAATTTATTGTTTTATTTGTAAATTGAAATCTATATCTACGTCTATGTGTATGTATATATAGATATATTTTTTTTTTGTCTACCTACATATGTTTGATATGTAGAGCATCACAACGAAACGAAGGCAAACGTGAAGGTCAACAGTGGCATTGAATGATCAATATAATTCCATGATCCTGAAATTGAGGCAGATGCCAGAAACATGTCACACAGGAATTAGATGCAACGTGGTAAACCCAGAACCACGGTCACCGGGTTTACGAAATTGGGGGGTTACCCCCATGGGATGATTTGTAGCTGCCTCCTACTGGTGGTGGATGGGATGGTGTCAGGTATTGAGGATCTATTGTCAGCCCCCCTTTGATCAATAACTCCCAGTCTATGGTGAAAATTCTCGAAAATTGGAAAATGCAGTTTGTGGGACCCCCTCACATGAACAGGTGTATGTACTTGAGTCATAAATCACAACATATCGAAACCCACTTGGACGTTTCTGTTCGGGAACCCCAAAGCCAGGGCCTACCCTGTGAAACAAACCATGAAATGATGGTTCTTGGAGATTTTGCTCTGGTCCCCTGTCTACTGTATGGAATCTGTTGGTATTTCTCCGCTAGTTACACTTCGATGATCCTTGAAAGTCACAAAAAATGACATTAAACCACATTAAACCACAGTAAACCACATTAATCGACATCCAAACATGTTAAAATAATGTTGTTGCAACTGGGCCTGCCACATATCATCCATGGATCCGCCAGGCTTTCAAGACCATTTCCATCTATATAAAACAATGGGGTTTCCATGGGGGATCCCCCAAATAGATGGTTTATAAATGTTCATTTCATGGAAAATCCGGATTGAAAATGGATGATTTGGGGGTAACCCCCATATTTTTTGAAAGCCTCATATTTTAGGACATGCCCATATCTAAACATGAAAATTATCAACGACGAAGTGATGCCTCGCGTGAACAAAAACCGTTGATGAGTTATTTTGTTGACTTGTGCAAAGGATGTTTGCTTGTTTGCAAAAAAATCTGCTTGTTTGAAGAAGAATTGTCCAAGAGGGGCTGTTCCTTCTCCATTGCTACAGTTTTTTCATGTTCTGCCTTGTTGCATTTTTTAACGGGTATTTAAAGTTCTTTTTTTTTCGCACAAATTTTTGCCGTGCCTATGAAATTATATATATCGCATCATAACCAACAGATCCTGCTCTCAATCGAGCTGGTGCAAACAAGTAACAAGAGAAAATGATAATTGGACAGAATTCAGGCAAAGTGTTCGAAACCGATATCGGTGTGTCTGAAAATGGGGGATACCTACGCTTCTAATGGGAAAATTATGATAATCCATTGGGTTTTAGGGTATCCTATTTTCAGACAAACCCATATTGCGCTACGAAATGGAATTTTTGTTAATGCTCAACTTCACGTCTTCATCTGATGATTTTGCCAGTTTTTTTTTGACAAAAATACCCCGACAGGTGCCGCGCGGGCCATGTGGTGGAGAAGGTGAAGAAGCTCAAACCCTGGCAAGGCGCCTGCGATATTTTTGGGGAATTTGGCCTCAAAATGTTCAATTTTTTGTGGGATACATACATTCAATATATATGAATATAAATACTATATATAAATACTGTATATATATATATACACTATATATACATATACTATATATATATATTGACATTATGTAGTAGCTATAACAATGTACAACCAATATGATGCATCTGAGATCATAGAAGTGTTTCCAATACATGGGATATTGTGATACTTGTTCATCCCGGATGGTCCAAGGGTTCCATCTACCAAAACCGACATACTTAGCAGTTCATCCCACAGTTAAATTGCTTTACCAGGTACGGTATTTTATGGTTGCACATGGTGATTTAATGGTTATTAATGATGATTTAATGGGGGCTATCGCTCATTTTCAGGTACCAAACCCATGTGATTCCGATGATTCCGCACTAAAATTCCAGGAGCATCAGCAAACAAAGTCAGATTTATAAACTTCAGACAATGTTGTATCCACAAAAAGCATGGTACTCAGAAACTACCAGCTCGCATCAGCCCATCACTGGGAAGTGCAGTTCCACTTACAGGTGGATATAGCTTTATTTTACAATCATAAATATATAGGGACACCATATCCTAACTTCTCGGGGCCCCATTTCTGCGTGTTTATGATTTTTTTTCACCTCAGTCCTGCCCAAGCAGGTCACATCCATGTCCGAGAATGCTTCTATTGCCACAACACCATCGACCGCCACGAGCTCCATTACAGCTGTCCGGACTGGTTTTCCGCTGAGCTGGAAGCGAGCTAACATCATCCTGGGTTTCATATGAAGTTGGGAAATACCGTCGGGACCCTTGGGTGTCATCAAACATGGCAAGCTAGGAAATCCTTCAACAAGGATGTCTATAGCTGGGAAAATCAACGAACAAGTGGCGGATTTTCCAGCAAACCATATTTGATTCCCAGAGGCTACTAGTACTAAATAATTATTGAATACAACCCATCATGGGCCCAAAAATAGACATCATTAGGCATTGCTCTAAATATAACTTCCCCCTTTTTTTGCAATATTATGCCCCACAAGTATTGGCCCCGAAAATGAATAGATCTAAGATGTTCCACTGGGGGTTGTTGGTAAATGAGGAATATCCAGGGACCATTCCCAGGCACTTCTGGGAAATGGTCGTGCTCTGAATAAAAATACACTGCCCCAGTTGTGAACTAAAACACAAGTGACAAGGGGATATATTATACAGATTATGATCACTATTGTTACTATGTTTTGTTTATCATTGTTGTTATTTATTGTTATTCTCTTTATTGTCACCATTAATCTAGACCCCATGTTTTCCCCATCTATACTTATCAGGGATTATCCCTGTCCCATTTCAATACATCCCAACAAACCTACATTATACCTCGTGGCGCTGCGTAGGAGAAATGCCGCGACTTGGAAGCGCTGTGACCGGGCCGAGGTTGTCAGAGATATGGCTGTTTCTGAAATTTATTTAGGACTCTTTTAGTGCTTCAATGTCTTTGTCTGAAAATAGGGCACCGACAATTTTTCGTGGATGATCATCATTTTTGCAATTACAAGGGCCCCATATATGGGAATATCCATGATTTTCCGACCCCAAATAACTTTGAGAGCCTACTTAGGGATGTTTTTGGCGAACAGCGTTTAAGAACCCCTGCATGACGGTTTACAGAGAATTCCAGCAGAATCACTGGAGCTTATTGGGGATATAATAGGGACAGAACCAACAAAATGGGGTTTTCTCACCCACAAAAAGGGGGATGAGGTTAGAAATGATTAGAACATCTTAAAACATGTGAAGCCATTTTTGAAACATTCTTCTCTACAGTGGTTTTCTGCATTCAGAAGTGCTTAACCTCAGCTTTCAGAAGGGCTGCTGGTACTTTCTCAAGCCCCCGCGCTGGGGGCCCAAAAAGCAGCGAGGTTTCGACGTGTGTCAATACTGCCTGGAGCCTCAGTGAAGCTTCAGTGAACTGCACGAAGTCCTGCCGAAAGCAGGCTACCCTCTGGTAAACTAACGTAGCTATTGAAAATGGCTATTTATAGTTGATTTTCCCATTATAAATGGTGATTTTCCATAGTTATGTAAACGTTTACCAGAGGGTACAAGGTGAGGCCCCCCAGTGAAATGTATGTTGGTCTCTAAAGCCATGAAAACTTTAGACATATTCCCCTAATCAACCCAACCGTTAACGAAGTTATGAGTCAACTTAGCTATCTTGGGGTTCTCACCTCGTTGGCACAGATTTTGGGGATGCTCCCAATCCCACTCATTCTTTTTATACCTCCAATGACCCAGAAGAAATGAAGATCTGAGATGTTCCACCAGCGTTTCCAAGAGGTATTTAACACTATGGAGATGGGATGAGCTTCCAGCCATCAATGAGGAAATATGTGACACCAAGCTAAGCATGAGCTTGTTTTAGTCGGGCATTCCTGAGATCAGCCTTACCAGTGAACACGACCACTGGTTTGTCTTTTTTTATACTCAAAATCCTAAACTAAAGGGATAGCTGCTGGTTCCTGGTTTCGGGCTTTGAACCCTGGGCATACACCAGGTTCCTATTCTATCCCCTTCAAGAAGCAGAAAACTTGGCCTGGGCCAAGCCGACCGGGTCATCAGCATTGTCTCGGATGGATTTCTGAGGTTACAAATCTCAGATTGGCAAGCTCAAGGTCCAGAAACGGGGATCCCAAGGGTGCTGGATGAGGGGCACAACGCATGAACGGAAAGAGTGAAAATAAGGAGGTCTTGATGATAGTGTGATTAATGTGTGATTATAACCTATGACGATAACCCATATGTTCATCATTGTATCTCAGGGGACACGTGCAATCATGGATGCTGCACACATATACAGCGATCATTCCAATGACTGGTATATACTTATTTACCAACCTACAAAAATTGCAAAACGTACCCAGTTCATGGTCTCATACATTTTTTCGGAAACATGCGGGTTAATATAATAGAATGTAATAACTACTTGTTTTTCCCCTTGGTATTTCAAGCATTTTCAAGCCATGGTTGACTTCTGGGATTCAAAACCTCGTCCCAGACAACCGAGGAAGCTGACCGGCATTTCGGGGTCAATGAGCTACGCTAGGCGTACCATGTTTAAACTGGCCACTCAAATCTGAAAGATGATCATATTCCCTCGGAATTGTGTATACCGGGTATACCGCATTTTCAGACCCAGATATCGAACCGCACTTGCCTCGCAGTCATTTTCTGTGCCTTGAGTGGCCACTTAACCAGCTGGTTGGCAACCCCACAAAAAATGATGCCGAAGATACCTTGGACATTCGCAGACTATGGGGAAGACATCATCGAACTACCATCCTGGAAACTCTGTTCGGCATCGTTTTGGTGGTTTTTATAGATATGATGTGGGTAAAACAATAATAAACCATCCCCTAAATCACCATAAATAGGTGGTATATACCATTCCCAAATGGGTGGTTTATTATTGTTTTACCAACATTATTTGGATTATTTGGAACGATGATCCAATGACTGATATTTTTCCGGCATAAAACCACCACCCAGCCTTTTGTCCAGCCATACCCGGCCAGGTACGGTCCAGGCCTGTTGGAAAGTGACCACCGTCCGAAGGGATATCCAAAGGGTCCCGCTGTTTCATGAGAAAATGATGGGTGAAAGGGCAGATTTTTCCTGTCATATGGTCAAATACTGAGAAGAAGATGGAAGAAGTAGATTAAAAGCCCTAAATCGCCTCGCTTTTGCCGGGATGTGGCCCCTTTGCAGTCCCAGCATCTGGCTGTATGGATTTGTATGCAAATTGGGTACCAGCCAAGTGGTTGATCATCATTTTCCATTCCGCAAAGGGTGATAGAGTGCGGCATATCACCTCTGGAGCACTTGGGAGGATGGTAACCTGTGCTTAGCTGAGTCGCAGCTGGAACCCAAGGAGTTAAGTGACATTCAGAGCCACAATTCAACTGCTTGGTGCTTTCAACTACTTGAATTTGCCGATGTTTGCTATTGTCCATTATTTTCCTAATGGGAAATTCACTCCTTGGGGAATCTATAGGCAATATATAGCAATATGTTTTTTTTTGGTTCCTTAAGCAAATCCAAGACTCTTGTTGATTTTCAACCAAATGGGAGGATGATGTTTCCAATGACGGCTCGACCACCAACAGTGGTTTCCTATGGGTTGATCCGCCACAAATGCATATCATATATATATATACACATATATTGTATACATATATATATATATATATGTATTTTTTTTGGGGGTGGCAAATCCAAGAAAAAGGAGTAGTATCAAGCGGGCCTAATGCCCAAACAATGTTCGATTTGTTGGTTGAGTCCCTACATTCGTCAATATTTTTCTCCATTTCAGGAGCCGGACACGTTCCAGCGTGGTTCAAGATGGCCGCAATTGTTTAGACACAAAACTTTTTTTTGCAGATTCACATTTTGATTGAAACCCGTATATAGGATATAATACATCATGTATATGTTTATAATGTAATGTTACAACATGATATGTCACAATATACAATGATAGTATCATATGCTAAAACAACACATAATATTGATATGATATATGAATAATTTCAACATACGTCAACATGATCATGCTATTATAGTAGCATAGTATGATATATCATAATAATATTCCAAAACATAGTATGATTCTATGATTCCATATATATTATCATATATATATAGACATATACATACATATAATATCACAATATATATATATATATATTTATGTATATAACATACACACCTTTGTCTATTTCAAAACATGTGTTGTTGCAGGTCTCCGGGCTCGGTGGGCTCGGGGTCGGATTTCCGGGTTCCAGGCGCGGTTTTCCAACGTGTCGTTGGAGCGTCGTTGGATCCCTGAATTTTTGATGCCAAGATCTAGGATTTCTCCTCATAGTTCCGTAGGTATATCGTGGATTGTCATGGTAAATCCCAATGATTGAGGTATTAAAATCACAGAATTTTCAATCTTCTTGATAGTTGAATCCGTGGTTTTCATTGGTGTATTCGGCATTTTTTAGGGTTAAACAGTCCAAATGGTCAGTGGTGAAGCCCATTTTTTGATTCCCGGACTGATGGCTGAGACTCTTGCAGCTCGAGCGAAAAAACAGAACTATGGAAGGGACCAAACCATATATAGATCAATTTGAATTGTGTTTTCTAATTGGTTGTATGTGGTTGAATGTTTAAATTATTCCAGAATGTATATTGGATACAATCGTGTCTTACTATTTAAATTATGTCTGGTTGAATGTGGTAGACCCAAAAATAAACCATCCCCAATAGAGCTTTCTTATTGGCTATACCCCTATTTGGGATGATGTAAAATGACAGCCAAATGCTTACAGTAGTTGATGGCATGATTGATTATTGGGTTTACCGCACTAATGCTTAAAGCAAATTCTAAGAGGGATTTCACCCCTGAAGGATAGGTCACAGTGGAATCAACAACTCGGGGAAAACATGGTAAAACCAATGCCACAAAGCTCCAACTGGAGATGGTTTGTCCAATACATTTCTGGTGAAACATGGTTTATCCAAGTGGCTGACGGCCAGATTACCCTGCACGTCCTCGCTAGATCGAGAATGGTTCTTTGGGGGAAACCACCATGATTTCTGGGTTGTTGTTATCCCAGGGGCAACAAACATGGCTGGAAAATCAGCCATATAGATTTAAACTGGTATATATATATATACATATAAATTGGTATAGAATTATAGAATTATATAGCAATATATCACCTCCATTTAGTTTCATGATATTTCCAGCTGTAAACCTCCAGGATTTCCCAGCCATGTTTGATTACCGAAGGAGAGAGCGCTGCATCGTCCAGGACTAGCGGCATGGTTTGAAATTTGATATGGGTCAAACTTTAGGTCTCTTCGAAACCATACATGTTTAGATCATTTAGTTTTTTTTCGAGTGTGTGTGTGTGTGTATTGTGGAAACCACGTATGTATGGAGAGTTTAGCCTTTGTAGATGATTTACCTATTGAACGTGGCCATTTTCCATGGCTATGTTAGATTGCCAGATGGTATAGTATCAGCATGCAATTTCGAGGTGCTCCTTGTTGACCCATACCATCTTATACCTGTACCACTGTTGTGGTTTGGCTCCTGTGTAACTGGCGTTGTGGTTCCGACCAGTGCACAGGGCCCAGAGGCAGAATTCTGTTGGCCATGGCCATGGCCCAATTGAAATGATTATATTACGCTGGCACTTTAACATGGCAATGGAAAATCCTCCATTTCCATCCATCTTCCATCCATCTTCCATCTATTGCTGCATGCTTTTCCCATTAAAAGTTGGAATTGTCGATTTCCATGATGGGATGGCCGAACTACCAGCCAGAGGTGCCCAGTCAATTGTTGTAGGGTCTATCCAAAACTTGAGCCCCAGAAATGGTGGTACGTTCATGGGGGAAATGATCCAAGATGTCGAGTTTTTCACGAAATGCCGGAGGAGTGGCTTCTCTCATACTGCGAAAGACTTCACTGGCACAGGTCCGACCTACTGCGGGAAAATGATTGCCACAAGCTGGGGAAATTGGGTGATTCTACCTCTTTATCTAACTTTACTTAGACAATTTAGCACCATACGGTAGTATTTGGATGTATTTGCGGTGTTGGGAGCAACTCTGATAGTGGTTGGGGCTATCACGGAAATCTAAGTCTACCTATTTTCCAATCGCAGAAATCTGAGCCTGTCCCAACAAAAGGCTTTATTGCAAGGGATCATTATTCACCATCAAACCTAACGAGGCGCATTACACCAAAACCGATTTTCTTCCAGGAGGCTTTGCTGGCCTAGGTTGACTCTCAAAGTAAGGTAGACCCTCTCAACATTTGATTGATGCTACTGCGGATGGAAGAAATCCTGCACCATGAATTGATTGAACCCGTATATACAAAATGGGGAAAAATTACCAACTGGTGCAGGATTTCTTCCATCCACAGTCCTTTCTAAACTTGGAAGAATCTTTCAGTGAAAACAAAGGTCCAGAGCTACATCCAGGGCTGCAGCGTCTTTGCTGCTTTCCATTATTCATGGCATTTTTTTTCGATTCACGGCTTTGGTAATCACACCTGCAGGCTCTACCAAACACTTTGCGAAGGGTACCATGAGGTATGTTGAAGCCTGCACGGTGAGGGCATGATCTGCAGTGTGACAAACCAAAATTGGAACAATTCTGAGGATTAATGCTATGACTTTCCGGATCCGCACCATGTTCCAAAAGACCCAAAACACTTTACTATGCTTGTCATACTTTGGACTACATGTACAAGTTAGACTGTTTAGCTTTGACAGCCCTAATAGTGAATTTTTCTCCAGAGCATTTTTATCGCAAACTCTTCGAAGGAAGGGACCAGCAACACTCAAACTGCTCCCAGGCGACTCATCCGAATGACAAATCTTAGGGCTTGATCTTCCCGTCTCTGTAGTTCTCTGTTGCTACAAGGTGGTGCCCCCATTCGATAGCTAAGTTGGTTTACAACATTGTACAACTCCAACAACTAGGAGTTATTTGTGGTAGATATATCATGATATATCGATAGTTCGTCGGTTTACAACATGTTATTCATCAACTTATAGGGGGCACCACAATGTATATATATATATATAATATATATATATAATATATATATATAATATATATATATATACACATTATAGATAATTATAGCTACATACTATTTATCTCCTGATACAGATATAATTTTGTATATACATATTTAAAATTGTAGGGTCTGTCTGAAAATGGAGGATACTTCCAACTTGCAAGTCAAATTGTTGGGAACTTATGATTAGTTAATCATTGTTGGATTTTACATAATTTAACCGAATTTTTAGACACATAACACATCCATATAGTCCCATCCCCCTAATAATATCCTATAATTACCGTTACTCCTTATATGGGACCCAGTCCAGTACTTCCATCTGAACCGGGGAAGGGATTACCCTCTGGCAATCAAACATGGCTTGCTGGAAAATCCACCATATAGTTTGTTGATCTTCCCGGCTATACACCTCTATGTTTAGTAGGGGATTTCCCAGCCAGCCATGTTTGATTACTGGAGGGTGTAGATAGATATTGCCAGAGACATCCTCGGCCAGGTAAACTGCTAACTCCACCAGGGGGGCCAACTGACGCTACGTCTTCACCAATGCGAGAGTTCCGAGGTACAGGAATCGTTCTCATGTGCCTTGCTTTCAGCACAAACTCCTATCTATAAATGGTGGATTTTGCATTGCAGCCAGTCAGGTTGAACACCTCGGTGGATATTCAAGCCAACACGGATCCAACGAATTGGATGTTAGGTTTTTGTGGCCAAAGAATGACTGGTAGCTTAAGATGTATATATATATATTATAATGATATAGCGAGGGAAACAACTACCCGAAATAAGTAGATGATTTGGCAAGACCATGGTGATTGTCCATGACTGTGTTGAGGGTAATCTGTGGGCCTAGACTCAAAAAGAGTTGCTTTTCCCCGAGTGGTCGAAGACTGTTTCACCAATTCAGCTTCACCGGTAGCATGTTTTGTGAATCGATAACGCATGAATTAGGTATGATTAGCCATCATTGGAGCAGTATTCTAAACCCGGATTGGTTCATAATTATAGGGAGCTATACGACCATATATATCTAATATATGTGGCGTAAATAAATAAATAAATAAATAAATATAAATATATATATATATATATTCATATTCAGTATATATGAGCATATGTGTTATGGCAATCCCTATCAACCAACCAGTATAAAGGGATGACGTTGCGGGCTTTGAACACTGCTCATTTGGTCATGTTTAGAATGAATCCCTCCATTGCTATTCCCTTTAGACCATCCTTATGAATGATGACCAACACAGGAAGGTGCCTCAGAGTCATGAATTGGTTTATGTTTACCCATCCAACTGCAGCTTGATGTTATATCCATGAAACACACCCCACTTAAGATTGTGAAATAAACCAGCTTGCATCAACTTACTTATTGTTTTGGGGCCTCCCTCCTCCAAATTAATCTATTTATAGCAACCCCAAAAAGGTAGAAAACCACATCCTTCCAAAATAGTTGTAACTTGAATATGTTCTGAATCGTTTTGGAGTTACGCTGTACTTGTTCCCCAAAGACAATTGCACACATGTTTCAGGATTCAGTTCCACTTATCACTGGATGGATGTATCTTAATTTTCAGGGTTGTGGCGTTACAACTATGGGTCAGATGGCTAAGACAGCTTTTGAAAGTTGCCTATGACTTTGATGATTATGACGCAAAAGTCATCAGTTGGATGGTCGTTCAGAGTGTCTTTTTTACCCTCTGGTAAACGTTTACATAACTATGGGAAATTACCATTTTTAATGGGAAAATCCACTATAAATGGCCATTTTCAATAGCTACGTTTAATTACCAGAGGGTAACTGTCAATAACCCCAAGTGCACCACCAGGTTATTGGTTTTCCAACAGCCATGTGTCGCGTGCGTTTACCTGCAGGTCAATCGACTGGATCGGGGAAGGCCAATCAGCTCCTTGGTCTGCGAAACCCCTGTGGCTCACAATCGTCTTAAGCATCAAAAGCTGGAGATATGGGTAGGAAACAGTTTGATAAATGATGGTTGGTTGATGTTTATAGTCATTCAATATAGATTGTAACCCTCAAATATGCGGATATAGTTGGGATAAAGTTGGTCAATGATGGTTAGCTGATGGTCAAAAGAGATTGTACTACCCACTACAATACATGAACTCGGAAATCTTTTTAGCCAGCCAGTACAACTCACCCCGAGACTCGTCATTGGAAGGGACAACCGAGGGTTTTGAACACTGCTCACATGATATATCCAGTTCAGGGAAATCACACCCTAAATGGCTCCCAGTATGTGTAAATTCCATACTAACCACGGTTTCTTGGGTGTTTGATTCTAGTTGGAAGGGGATAATGATACCATATGAAAACTGGATATATGTATTATAAATCTATTGCAAAATCGCCCAAAAGGAAATGTATGAACCCAAAGGGATCGAATATGGTGGGAGAAAGTTATATCACTTGAGTCCAAATCGTATGTTTTCTTTCCATCGATTTCTCTGAGAAAAGTATGGCAATTGAACATGGGGAAAACTAGGGGGTTTTAACATGTTTTAACCATCCGATGGACTGGGGTTCTTGAAGATCAGACAAACCCATGGGCGGGGACGGGTACAGTCAGTACAGTCACAGACTCAACATGACTCCAAATCAGCGGGTACCAAGTTCTGAAAACTTGGACCAATACCCTCTGGTAAACATACAAAAAACTAGGCATTTGTAATGGGAAAATCAACTATTTCTATGGCCATTTTCAATAGCTATGTTAGTTCACCAGAGGGTAACTCAATATTATATACACGATATATGCCTAGTACGTGAAGAAACAGGGTGAGCCCGGCACTTTAGATAAACAATGATGAAACATCCTAAGCAAATAGAACCAACTAGGATGCTGATCACCTCCATTAAGGCTCCACAGCTGGTATCCCAAGCTGATGCTATCTACTGTACCAGATAATTAGTATAAGTTGGTCTATGGCACCCTATCTAACTCCTTCAATATATCTACAATGCTGACCCCAAGATAGATCAAGATAGCTAAGTTCTAAGAAGTACTGGTTATGCGAGTTATCACCAACTTAGCTATCGAACGGGAGCACCACTGAATGTGTCTCGCCGCCTCGCCTTTCTGAGTCTGATTTGTTGGGGGGGATACCTCAGAATGGCACTCTTGAAGGGGAACATAATAATTAATTAAACATATTTTTGTATAATTAACTGTTTTTTGTTTTCTAAACCTGTAAAGCATATTAACCCTCATTTTAATTCATTTTAACCATTTTTATCCATCTTATTTTTGTTGGGTTGTCATCAACCATCAATTTTTGCGGCTTTCCCTTCAAGTTTCAGGATCCATCAACGCTTTCGCTCTGTGAGCACGCAGCCTCCCGGATGTTTTCATGGTGACGGCGTCAGGGCGGTGTCGAATGGACGATGGTACAGTTTCAATTGAGTCGTATGGTTTTACCTGCTACATCCCGGTACGATTTTGCATAGTTTATATGGTTTTGTTGTGTTTTATAACTCATCATGGGGTGACATGGGTATATTCCAGCATTGGGAACTTGTCTTTTCCACCCAGAGCTTACCCAAGTGCAAAATTGAAAACCTGCTGCGTGTGATTTTCTGGGAGAACGGTTGAGAAACTACTTACTTATTGGTTCACCCCAGTTAGTAAAATTGTTGAGAACCCCGGTTATAAAAAGATGGGAGGAACCTTCAGTGCTCTGGGGGTGGAGGTTTTGTCTAAAAATGGGGAACTAACCCCTTGACTTGTTGCGACTTTAGTATATTGCAAGATATTGCAAGGAAACATCGGAATTGGGGTTCCCCAGAATTTCATGCTTTCGGATTCAAACCTTCATTGATCAGTTTTTGTAGAAACCTCCATGACTAGTTCGATGAGTTTTCCCACTGAACTACCCTCTGGCAATTTAACATAGCTATTCAAAATGGCCATAGAAATAGTTGATTTACCTATGTAAAAGGGTGATTTTCTATAGCTATGTTAGTTTGAGGGTAGAAGCCTCCATGACTAGGTGCAGGCGTCACGTTTGACCACCAAGGTTCCTGGAGTCGAGTTATCAACGCTCCACAGAGGTAGTCTTTTGGACCCTGATGGTCTTTGCAGGCGGGGACGGTGTGAAGATAGGGAAACCAAAAGGAACATGTGGATTGAACCAAGAAAATATGGTTGAAAATGGGATTTATATGGATTTCTAGTTGATTTATGATAGCTAAGTTGTTCTTTTTATACTCTAAGAACTGCTGGACTGATGGTATATAGATATATCAACCTTGTGAAAGGTGTAGTAAACCAACAAACATAAGGGGGTGGCGCGACATTGTAACTGGTTGGTAGGATTGGAAGACCATTTTTTAGACATTCTTTTCAACCATACAAAAGGGATGATTGGTTGAAATGACGAGCAGCTCTTTGGAATGGCTATGAATGGGTAAGCATCAACCAGCTACTGACAGAGGCATCCCTATTGGATGATCCTGCCGGTGTACCCCCCAACATTCAGCGAGTTTATGATAGTTCATGATTGGGTTTTGAAAACCATTCACTGGATTGGTTTAAGGGAAAATCTACAGGAAACCATGGTTTTTTCCATCAAATATAGAGGTTTCCTGTAAATTTTCCCTTAAACCAATCCAATGAACCATCTTCTGAGCTCCAAATCCTACGGCTCAAACATATGCGAATTATCTCAAAATGATTTGAGCTTGGAGTCAATGCTTGGCATGGAAATGGTTAAAGATACGCACATATCATCTAATTTCTCGGTTCGTTCCAACACATTTGTGCCGCCTATGCCACCATTTCATTACATGTGTTGGAGGGGGAAGTCATTACTTTGGGATGCTTTGGGGTGGTACTGTCCCTCCTTTTTGGACACCCCCGACGGCTATCCAACGTGGATGAACATGCAATTTTATCTCAACTTGTTCCGAAACACCAACAGGTGAGGTAGGTAAATCTCATGGTTTGCGATGATTTGCAAAGCATGAAATTATACAGATCGTCAGATATTAGGCCAAAATGGTCAAATTTTCACGGTTTCGCACCCACAGATTTGGAACTGGTACCCGCATGCGGCTGGGTGCAACTAGGGTTGTCCAGGGTTGATTTAAAAAAAATGGTTTGTCCGTGAAGATATTTTTTAATTTACGTTCTGTTATGGACAATCACTTTCGATTTTTGAAATTGGGTTTGCTAGGGTTGACTACCAGTCGGCAATGAATCCCCACTTAAAACTGCTTGAAGAGGATTCTTATATATTCTTAATTATATGATATATGATCAATTATGTATCAATTCAACAGGGTTAGAAGAAATTAGACACATAGAAATCCACTTGTCTTCCCTGTTACTCCTGTGTTTTACCCAGTTTAGTGTTTTCTTCACCAGCCAGTTCTCACATTTCACACATCGTTCGCGTTGAGGCGACTACGTTGGAGCTGTCTATATCCAAAGACTGACCACCACTGAGGACTGTGGTGATGGCAGTGGTGGATATGGCATGGCATTGGTATGTCATTTGTGGTTTACCCTCTGGTAAACGTTTACATAACTATGGAAAATCACCATTTTTAATGGGAAAGTCAACCATAAAGGGCCATTTTCAATAGCTATGTTTGTTTGCCAGAGGTTAACCATGACCAATGTCGATTCTACTGATGTTCATGGTGATCAATGGTGGTGACTCAGCAACAGGGTGAGTCAATCAATAAAAATGTTGATTTAACCAATATGGGGGTTTCCAAAAATGGATGGTTTATAATGGAAAATCATCCTATTAAAGTGGATGATTTGGGGGTACCCCTATTTTAGGAAACCGCTATATTAATGAGAATTTCATGGGAATACCCTCCTGTGTCATGAAACGTAGCCGGCCGGGAAATCCCCCACAGAGGTGATAGCTGGGGAAATCGTCGAACTAAATGGAGGATTTTCCAGCAAGCCATGTTAGGTTACCAGAGGGCAGACAGGTAAGTAAAATTCAATACGGGATCTAGCTCTAGCTACGGAACGCCAAACTTGGATGATCAACCCTAAGGTGGCCATTGCTATTGGATCAAAGAGCTCTTGGGAAATGGCTCAAGCCACCACTGTTTTACCAAAGCTTATGGCCCACCAGGCCTTCCTTTTCCGCTTCAAACGCTGGGAAATGGCTAGAAGTTGACCTGGCAATAGGCAATGGGATGTCCGAGGTTCTTAGGCGCTTCTACGTCCTACTTATGGGTCTGTCTGAAGATGGGGTACCCCCAGCTATGACCAACGGATAAGGAAAATCATGCTACATCATTGGGTTTGGGGTACCCTGCCCTATTCTCAGACAAACCCATATGATATGACTTCCGGTAATCGAACATGGCAACGGAAAATCCCGCATTGAATTAGAGATGTTTTCCGATTTAAATGCTCATTTAGAGGGGTTTTTCCCTTTTCCAAAACATTTGTCTAATAATTCACTTATATAATCTTGTATGTACGTGCCTAAATGTACATCGCATACACATCGTATTCTACCCTCTCCTCCAAACTGCAGGACCTGGGGTTTCCGTTCCCGTCGCTTGGCACAGAGCTGACTTAGCAAAAAGCATGTTCCTGTTGATTGGGGAAAGCTTGGATGATGATTGGATTGACAGTTGGGATAGTTGGGATAAATTCTTGGGAACATCATTTTCTGGAATGATATTTAGTTGTATTGGAGAGATACTTGGGACAATTTGGATGATGATGATTATTATTATTGGGCTACGTTTGTTTCAGCCAGTCAAAATAGGGGCTTTGATCGATGAATCATAGGTATGTAGACAGATGGGAGACTGGGGACACCAACTGGAAGGTTATTGCGAGAATCATTGGGATGATTGGGATGTCCATTTTTTTCTAGTGGTTGGTTGATTTATGTTGGGGAAATCGATTGGTGCTGGGTAGTTTAGTATTTAAATCTGTTACTATAAAGTGGAATGCTTGCGAACCAGACACAACATATCTTTTGGACGGTATCTAGGCCATGATTTCCAAAAATGGCCCTTGGTCTGAATAAAAAATGGGAAAGACACTATATTTGGATTTTACTTTGCCTTCCATGCGTTTGCGGGTAATTTACTTTATCAATAATACGTAGTCCATGAATTCGAGGTACCCAGTGACTTGACCCCAAATTTGGGGCCCATAATTACCAATCTGGGTGTATAGCCAACGAGACAAAAGCATGTCATGGGTATATGATAGGTATATGATTGGAATGGTGAAATATTCATATTATATATTTATTACACATGATAATGTTATGTATCTGGATAATTTTCATTCGATATACTAGGTTATACCGTTATACTGTTGATTTACCATAGGGTAATATGTTTATTTATACCATCATCAAGATTGGGATTGTTTGCTTTTTTCAAACATCTGGGAAAACCAAAAAATCTTCCCGACTTAATTTTTGAAGGAGTGTTTCAAAACATCATGAAACATCCAGATCAACATCCAGATCAACATCCAGATCAGGTTCCTCACGGCCTTCGTGTCCAATTTGGTGGCTGGGCTTCTGGTCATCCTCTTTCTTTTTACCTTGGATCGCTTCCAAGCGCGGCCGAGCCTCGGGGAGCTGGCGCTGGTCTCTGAGGTGGGTGGGAGGGGTGATCGGCGGATTTTGGTGGCACCGGTAACAGGTGCAGAAAGGTGTTTGAAACCAGCGGAAATGGTGAGAAACATGAGGAAATTGAGTCATATTGAGACAAATTGAGCACTTAAGATGAAACGTAGCAAGAATAATAGCCAACTTAAGTGGTTGGTTTGAAACAGGGTTGAAGCAGCCACATGCGAGATTTGGCCACTTAATTTTCCGATCAATATTCCTATCATTTTCGGCATCAAAAATGGGGGTTTCAATTGGCGCAACCAGCCATCGAGAAAATCCACCCCCACTCGTGCTATGTGCTGTGTGCGATGCTCCAGGTGGATCTGAAGATGCAAATCATCCTGGGCATTTTGGTCACGTGCGAAATTGGCGCCGCGGTGAAGGCCGGAATTTGCGATTTCGCGTGGCGTCATTTCCGTGGTTGGAAAAGATGTTTTGTTGTTGTTGTTGTTGTTGTTGTTGTTGTTGTTGGAAAAACCGGGGAAATTGAAAAGGTGAAGGGAAATCAAAAGAATCTATATAATTGGTGTGCAATTGGTATGTAACTTGGAATATTGCGGATATAATGGGGAGACCATGTGGATACAATGGGAATATACAGTACCAATCATATATATATATATATATATTTGGTGTGTCTGAGCATGATTGGCATGGGGTAACCTTCCCAAAGTGGCAATTCTCACATGGAAAATGCTACTATACTGTTGGTCAAACCCATATTGTATACCTAAATGGTTCTCGCCTATTCTTGCAATCACAGGGTACAGCGTGCAACCCACGTAAGAGCTTTCTGCAATTCTTCGGGTTTTCACTTTGGGTTGTCATATTCCCCAAGAAATTGGGTGTTATAAGTCCCTAGATGAACCAATTTACCAGGGTATCTCTTTCATAGGTACACTGGCTTTCTTCGGAAACGACACCGGCAGGTTCTCTCCAACGAACATCACACCATGGCTTCCTGGTTCTACATGTTGACGCCAGCCACACGGCTGCAGAGATCAGATGGTGACTTTTTGCAAAGGGCTAATGTGAGGTCAACCTACAAAAGATGTGGAAACTGATGGGGAAACTCTGGGAAAATGATCTACAATTAGTGCGAGTTCCAGATCTTTTTGTGTGTTTACAGGAGGGTACTTTGATGTTCATCGCAGCCAGTTGCTGCTCCAGTTCTGCATAGCAGGTAGAAGCAGGAACTTGTTAACTGGAGTTATTCACTACTTCTCGGTCGACTTTGGATGTGAACCTTAAACACAATTTCATGTTTTTCTATTTTTTTCTCATAAACGGGGATCTGTATATGAGACGAACCTTCTAAACTGCAGAGTATCTAGGATTGGCAATGCTTAGGTTATTGAGTAGTTGCTTGCATTTACCATGCTTGATCTTTGATGTTGATGCCAAACGCTGTTTTTTTTTGGAATGAATGAAGAAAGAATAAATACAGCCCTTCAATCGTGGGTTCGATAAACAACCCGGCGGGATGTTGATGGATTATGGCAACCCCAATATGGATAGAACAGTGGGACAATGATATATAAATATCTTGTCTTTCCCGTCCTGGAAAGCCTTTGTTGACACCTTAAGGGGGTTGCTATATACCCAACCAATGAGATATTACAGGGACATAGTGGGATATAACATAAATATGTATG
This sequence comes from Symbiodinium sp. clade C Y103, assembly GCA_003297045.1. Lineage (NCBI taxonomy): Eukaryota > Dinophyceae > Suessiales > Symbiodiniaceae > Cladocopium > Cladocopium sp. clade C. Next base: position 33,774 of record BGPT01000002.1, read on the forward strand.
TATATACAATGTGTATATGTATATATAGTTATTTATATATATATACACACATATCCAACCATAGTTATTTAACACATGTCAACCATGTATAATCGGATATCAAACGACATCAAATAACTATGTTACCCATGGTTTTGTAGTGGTTTTATAGCTCAGTTGCTCTCCAGTAATCCAACCTGTTCTAACTTCGGGATCGTCTTGCAAGGCTACGTGACAGTTTGGCTAGTCGACTACTGATTCTGCAGAACAGAAATTAAGCCGGAAGTGAGAGTTCCGATTGTACAGTCGTAGTACTCGTTTAGTTTCCTCCCGTCCATATGTATTCATAGGTTCCCTCGTTTCTTTTGTACCTGGTGCACACAGCGGGGTCTAGGGCCACCGGCCGCGTGCATACAGCAAAGGTGACTTGGGCAAAAAACAAAAAACATAGTTCTAACTTCCATCAACCCGGTTATCCTACTTAGACTTATACACTTGATTATAATTGTAAACCTAATTAGCTATCATAAATCAGCTATAAATCCCTGAAATCCTCATTTTACTTGCTTAAATTAACACTTTCCTATGGCTCATATGGTGGGAGAAACCAATCGACTTGTTATTCATAGCCCATTATCAACCAGTAACACTAGCCCTTATTGATATTGACCATTCATACTCATAAACCATTCTATTAATATCATTGGATTGGTTTAAGCGGAACATTTACAGGAAAACCTAATTTTGATGGTAAAAGACCAAGGTTTCGTGTAGATTTTCCAGTAAACCAATCCAGTATTGATAGCTCCTGGACGGCGGCCCCGCCTTCCACCTACCAACTGGGAACCAGGTGGCCACTATCCTGGTTGCAAGTCTGGGGCCCTGGTTGTCGCCTGGGAACGGCTGGTATCAAACTCTGAAAAACCTGTCCTAAAACCATCGATACACGGAGGTTTTAATGGGAACATATGGGAAAATCTGGGAAAATCCCCTAAACATGGAGGTTTATAGCTGGGAATATCATCTATTATTCAGAATTTTAATGGGAAACTCATCTATAAATAGAGATTTCATGATAGTTCATGGTGGTCTCATGGGGATCTGTGTGGAAGGTGCTTCAAAAATGGATTGTTTTTCTCCCCGAAAATATCATCCCGATGGATGCCTGGGAGAATTACGGGTTTGAACATGCATGGGGGAGACCTGAAAGTAGTTATTTATCTGGTTATTATATAATTTTAGAAAATCCTAAATTCTAGATGATTTACCCCTTGACCATTTTTTCAGACAAACCAATACAAAAAAGCATGGATTTAGCTATCCCAATAGTCAGATATACTTGATTCAATGGGGATACTAATGGGATATGTAACCAACAAGTCTGTGAAAATTTTGTCAACGGGATATACCCCAATTTGGTGCAACTTCAATGGGGGAACATGAGCTTCGAGACCGGATCCAGGGAACGTGAATGGTCATTTGAGCTACCAAAAATACCACTGTTGGTTGGTTCTTGTAGCCAATAGACATGGGAATACAATGGTACCCTCCAGTAAACTAACATAGCTATTGAAAATGAACCATTTATAGTTGATTTACCTATTAAAGATGGTGTGTTTCCATAGTTATTTTAGTTTACCAGAGGGGGAATACAATGGTAATATGATGGGAATCTATGGGTATATAATGGGAATCACGGGCATATCATTGATAAATGGTGATTGATCAAGGGATGATTGTACCTGGTTTAATTTTGGATTATGATAACTCATAGTAGGGAAACCTATGAACAAACCAGCATAATGAGATGGGAAAAGGGGGTACTGTATTTTTACACGGAACGCTGGGATGCCGAATGGCTCAGACTTCTGATTCCAATGTTAGCAATTTGAACACCAAATAGTATGATACCATTTATAAACCCATCAAACTTTTTGGAATACCACTTAGAATACCATTTATATGATCGTTATATCCCATTGCATTAGCTGTTTTGAGACAGTTTCAGTCTTCGCCCGCAGCAACTTCAAACAGCTGAGGTAGCAACTTCTTCAGACACCTGGCGATGGGAAAAGTGGTCTTTTGTGATCCAACAAGACTGGCTTGGCAAACCATTGATACATGGAGGTTTTAATGGGAAAATATGGGAAAATCATCTATAAGTGGAGTTTAAAGCTGGGAAATGCCCTGTACATGGAGGTTTATAGCTGGGAACGTCAGAATGGAGATATTTAATCGGAACGTCACATATGAACGGAGGTTTTAATGCGAAAGTCCTCTACATAAATGAAGGTGTCTAGCTGGGAAAATCATCGAACTAAATACGGATTTTCCAGCAAGCCATGTTTGATTACTAGATTACATCAGATTCCTGGATGGTAATCCCATTTGGAAACAGAATCCACCCAAAAAACTGAGTGGTCATACCAAACATGACTTGATGGTTCAAACCATTTGGCACATCATGATCCGAATTGACCCATACTTTTCCAAGGTGGTAATGAGTCAAAACCCTGGCACCCAATGGCACCCTAAAATAGCTGGGATTTATGGATGTAGTTAATTCCCCCCAAAATGGTGATAATACGTAGGTTTTGACCCAACCCCATATTTTTTAAAGGGGGTGAAAACACGAACCAGACCGTTGCAACATGTAGCGATCATGACATCAGGAATGGAAGTGCTGCAAAAGGACCTTCCTGATTCGGGGTGTGCGTCCTGTTGAAGAGGGAACAACAAATATGGGACAAGAAAGAACGATATGAGGGATTTGAACCTTTGATCAGGTAGATAAGTTATAAGTAAGTTTTGATAAATTCACCAATCAGGTAGATCAATTATGATTAATTCACCGAGACAGCAAGACAGGATAGGATTGAACTTGACGAATCATTCGGATCAAACGTGGAAGAATATGAGCAAGAATTCTTGATGCTTCCAGAAAACCATTTTATACCGAACTCTTTGCCTTTGGTGGGTCCAATTCATACTTACCCTCTGGTAAACAAACATAGCTATTGAAAATGGCCATTTATAGTTGATTTCATTAAAAATGGTGATTTTCCATAGTTATGCTAGTTTACCAGAGGGTACACATTAGGATAATCATGGACTTTTTGTTCAAGGGCCGCGTTCTGAGTCATGACTTCCCAAACAGGTTGGCAGCTTGGCGTGGCAAAACTTCTGGGAAATGCGTTGTGTTCCGTTTTTATGTCCCGCGACGGCTTTCAGTAGTCTTTCAAACCGCTTCCTTTGTTTGGATACATCCAGAGATTTTTGGAAAGGATTGGTATGGTATGAAGGTAATGATCTTTCACAGCAGTCTCTGGGAATTGGCAGCAGTGTCTTGGAACTATCATTAATGTAGACATATAGGACATTCAGCTATACCAACATCACCCAGTATCAACCTATCGTATCCATTTTAGTATCCAAACTATTCACCTATACCATTATCAAATATCATCGACATATTCCATCATTTCTAATATAGCCTTCAGTTAACTAACATAGCTATGGATCATAGCCCATTTGGTTTTATGAAATCCATTTCAAGGATGAGGATTTCCATAGCTATGTGAGTTGACTGGAAGGTACAGGATGTCGAAACTCAACCCCAAGCCGAAACGAGTTGCGATCGAAAGGAGCTCTTAACGGCCGCCGGAGTCGGCTGCTCAGAGATATCGTAACCAAAGCCCCATGATGGTGACAAGCTTGGGGAATCACATGGGGGTTTCCGCAAATGGGGGATCCCCATAGTGGATGGTTTATAATGGAAGATCCGGATTGAAAATGGATAACTTAGGGGTACCCCCATTTCAGGAAACCTTCATATGAAAGCAATCATCTCAATGTGGTTTTTAGATCAGATTTGGGAAGTATCTATTCATATCTATTCTAACAACCAAAAGGAGATAGAAACGAAAGGAAAACCACTATTTCAAGATTTTTCAAATTTCTATCTTTTTGGGGTTTGCTATATATGACTTGCCTAGATGACTTCCCCGCAGCAAGTCTTGAAGCCCATTGCAAACTTTGCAACTTGTGATGAACCTGTAGGTTGCCAGTGGACAGAATCAGGATTGGCAGCATGTTTATGTTGAAAACCCATCAATGCCATGAACCATGGGGCTTTTTAAAAGGCATATAGCCCCAGGCGACTTGCTGCATCAGTGGTTACTATCGTTTGTTGATCATTGTGTTCTTACCATTGCTTGCCAGTTGTGAAAATTATGGTGTCTACCACCGTGTTTTTTTTCAAGTAATGTCCACCCCGGATGAATAAATCAATATAAATCATGTTTTATTTTTGTGGGAGGTAATCCCCCAATAGTATCCAATAGTCATTTCTTCTGTCATACTTCAATGGTACCCCCACGATTCACAGAGGCATCACCACCTCCAAGGACGCCCCAAAAGAAACAGTTGAATAAGACGTCCAACCTCTATCCGTTACAGGATCCATGTGCTTCCAGGTTTGAATCTGTCAAAAGTAAATGCATTGACAAAAAAAATGACAATTTATTGATATACCCTCTGGTAAACTAACATAACTATGGACAATCACCATATCCACTATTTCAATGGCCATTTTCAATAGCTACGTTAAATTACCAGAGGGTAGATCTTTGTTTTCTAGGGTTCAACTGGTTCAACCCCATGAAATACCCCCATATAATTCACGTATAGACTGGGTCATGAACCATCCCTTCTGAAAGGCTCATATCCGCCCCAGGACATCATGGAACCACCAACAAAACATGATTGGACAAGTGTTTACTTGTCAAAGAAAATGAATGAATATCATGAATTCCCCAAACACATAGGTTATGATTTCCCTTTTAACAACTAACTATCCATATTTTCAAATTCAAAAAACTCGTGGTTCACCAGAGTTAGCCTGATTTTCTAGAACCATGATTTAATACGTATTTATATAATACATATCTATACATACCGTGTTACATACCTATAGGTACCTATAGGGTACCAGGGTTTCAATTCATAGCCATATGTTTCATTCAATATTTCATATGTATACATAGTTATGCATATCTATACATATCTATACATATGTATACATATGTTTCATTCCAGCTATTGGGGTACCCTCATTTTGAGAAACCCCTATCTATGTTAAACTATGTTAAATATTTCAAGATAACAATGTTCCATTCAAAAACCAAATCTTTCCCCATAGGTGGCCTCTTTCGGCGGCATCCTGGCTGTGAAAGGGCCGCTACCCTCACTGGAGGCGCCGGGCATCGCCGGTAGCCATGTTTTGCAGAATTTCTGTGGCAATTTCACTGGGGATATATATATGGCTTTCTATGGAAATAAGGTACCCTCTGGTAAACGTTTACAAACAACTATGGAAAATCACCATTTTTCATAGAAAAATCCACGATTTCTATGGCCATTTTCAATAGCAAACTGTTAGTTTACCATTTCGGGTATCCCGAAATCCAACGGTTTGGAACATGGACCAATCCATTTTTCACGAAGAACCGAGCGGTTTCGACGTGTTGTGGACTGTGCAGGGTTCTTCAATAACGGGGAGTCATTGTTGTTTGTCTACCTATGTATATATGGTTGTGTATATATATATATATACACATGTTATGTCCCAAGTGTGCAGGTTGTTGATGTTGATGATGCGACGTGTATCTACATGATCCCAACTTTCGAAAAGAGCTCTGTCATGAGATACCTGTGGTTCTGAGGGAACACTCCATTAGCATCATTATTACATGATACAACATGATTACAGGTACTAAAATTAAATGTCACTATTGCATATTCTACATCATTATACATTACATATTACATGCCTACTATGAATTTCAGTGGGAGCTATACTGGTTCAACCGTGTAGAATTTTTTAGGCGGAGGTCGTTTCGGTTTCAGCGGCAGGGACTGAGAGCACTTCAATGGGCCATGATTGCTGTGGCCGGGTCGCCCTGGATCGTCCTGGAGCGGGTGCCGTCCCGGTGGATGAGCCCCGGGCCGTGATGAAATCATTGGGAGTTCACATGATTTCACCAAGATTTTGGGATGTAGTTGATATATGGAGGTTTCCTAATGGCTGGGGTACCCAAAAATGGATGGTTTGTAATGGAAAATCCCTCTATAAATGGATGAGGACTGGGGGTACCCCCATTGTAGGAAACCTCCATATGATATAGTTGATGATGGGGAAATGAGTTTGGGGAACAAAGCAGGGAAGATCAGAGTCCATTAGTAAGGTGAATCCCCTTCTGAACCAGGATCAGAAGGGACGGCACAGGGTTTTGAACACTCTTCACGTGGTATTTTGATGAGATCTGTTGGCAGATGTCATCATCAAAGGACAATCAAAGGATCCCTTTGCTGTACAAAATGAAGTATGTATGCAGTGCCTCGCAGTTTGCCATCCATCAGTTTATATCAATTTGATTTTTCATGGGTTGAAGAATTTGGGTTGCGACTTGGATGTCCGACGGTTACCGAAGAACCACAATAGGATATCGACCAAAATTTGTCTGGCTCGAAACTTGTGACTTGCTTGCTTGGCTTACTGGTGCTTGGTATGGAATGGGGGAATGGGATGATTATTAATGGTTATTATAGGTCATTCCCCCATTCCCTACTAAGCACCAGTAAGCTGGTCATCTTGAATCCAAAATCAAACTCACCTTTCATACATCCCCCAGCAACCCCTGGTTCTGTGTTGGATTCATTTACAACTGGCCCAGTCGTGAGGGAAATTCATAAGAGGATGGGTTTAACAAGGTTTAAACATCCATTTAGAGATCCTTTGAATGATTGTAAAGTATTGTAAATATATCTAATCTTTCTTGGCTCTATGGATGTGCATCCTAGTGAGCAACTGGTTCAAAACCCATGTGTATATAAATATATATATATATATACACATACATACATTCCATTCCATTCCATTCCATTCCATTCCATTCCATTACATCACATCACATCACATCACATCACATTACATTACATTACATTACATTACATTACATTGCATTACACACATACATACATACATACATACATACATATATACACTGTGTGTAGAAAAGGATCTTCCGTTTACAATTGATTACTTCATATGCTTCTTATTGCCCACTGACTCACCCGGATGCATCCCCAAGTGCCCATTTGATGGGTTTATTTTGATATTATGGTACACATGCGTGTTTGCTTATTGCACCTGATACATCATGTTACCACCTTTTTGTTTTTTTGTTGGTTATAGCATCTGGTAATCAAACCTTGCAATGAACAATTCCAACTTTGAATGGTGAAATATGGTATAATCAGCGACAAAAATTGGTGTTCCAGATGTTCCATAGCCAGCTAAACTGACTGAAGCGTATACACATTGTGGTTGATGAAAAACCTAGATGTGCTGGTGATTATTTGTAATGTTCATATTGCTTCATCCACCAGAAACGGAGATTCTACTGTGGATTATTCTTATGTTTCACGGACATTTCCATGGCTTAACTCAACATCAGCGATTTTTCCATAGTTTTCCTGCTTATTTTTCATGGCTCCCTCTGTCAAAAAAAAACCCGCGAAAAAGCCTAGAAATTCAGGAGACTGCCAGCCTGAGGTCATCACTGTGGCTCGATGTCTTTTGACCCAACGGGTCATGGCACCGGTCAATGGAACCAGGTGCCGGGCCATGGATCAAAAAGGGGACTAGTTGGATGGGAAAGCCCTGATTTTGGGAAGCAAATTGATTGGTGTATCATCATTGGGATAGGTACTAGTACATAGATAGATAGATAGATAAGTAGGTAGATAGATAGATAGGTAGGTAGATAGTTAGATAGATAGATAGATAGAAACATCGATTTTCTGAACCCGTGGACGCCGTGGATTTTGTGATATCCAATTTTTACAAAGCCAAATGGAAAGGAGCTGCGGGAAAGCCCCCAAGTGCGAGAAATGTTTTCGTTGCTGTCGTGGCGTTCTTTTTTTTCCCAGCCCAAATGGAAGGTAACCAATGAAAACAAAGGTTTGATAGACTATATACATATATCCCAACAAAGATTTACTGTAAGAAGTTGTATACTATAGTTGGTTTCGTTGGCTCAGTTGGTTGAGATGACTTCAATAACTGTCGGATTTGTGGTAGGAACATAAATTAGTGGGATGGGGTTATCAACCAAAATTGATAACTGGGGAGAGCTTCCTCAAAGGGTTTCGTTGAGTTTAGCACAACTTGATCTTTTGCGATTTAGATGGGAATGTATAAACCTAACCAGCTGTCAATTTATTTTCATTGCACGGTATCTACTGTAATATTTTCCACGTTGGTTCTATCAGGATATCATATTTTTTGTCATGATTTAATATGTGATCTTCGGTGATTTTGGACGGTTTTGTTTTCTTCACAGTTTCAATTTTCCCAAATCGGATGTGAAAATCACCCCTTTCTCACCGCTTTGACGGTTTTCTTTCCAAGGGAAATCACTGATTTTCCACAAGTTTCACATAGTTTGACTATGTTTTCCCAATGAAATCAACCATTTTCCCATGGTTTTCCTCATTTTCCCACATTTTCCGATAGTTTTCCCCATGGTTTCCCCAATTTTCCTAGTTATTGGTTTTCCTATTTCCCCATCTTCCCATGCTTTTGCCAACGTTTTCCCATTTTCCCATCGGTTTCCCCATGGTTTTCCTAATTGTTCCACATTTTCCCATAGTTTTCCCCATGGTTTCTCCCTTTTCCCATCGTTTTTCCCACGTTTTCCCAGGCCCGGAGCGCTACACGTGGCCAAGGCGGTGCTGCTCGCTGGCTCCACCGTGGGCGCGGAGCTGTGCCTTGTCCGACATCTCTACGGGGGGGGGGGGAGTCTTTGAAAATCACAATATACCAGTTGGTTGTTTAACATAGCCATGGAAAATGACTAATTTTGTATGATTTTCCCATTAAAAGCTCCATTTAGTTCGGGGATTTTCCATGGCTATGTTAAATAACCAGAGGGTAGATACTAAAGATATAGTCTGATAGAAAATTATGTAGACATACGATAACTACTATAGATAATTCATTGGTACTACATATTAACATATATTAACATAAGCTGATGATAGTATTGTTGTTGTTACCATTCTGTTAGTTTGTTTTTTTTTACTCTTACCAGAAGTATAATGACTAACTACAGTAACATTCACAACTATGATATGACTAATAACATCCATTGAACACAACGACAACAAAACCAACTATGATATATTGCAATACCATGGTTATAACTTAATATTGTAACTTATATCTACAACCATTGATAAGAACAATAACATGCATAGCTAGCCATATTAGTGATACTGTGTTATATCAACCAGTAGTTTATGGATGCTATCAGCCTATCAATGGTTTATAGATATATGATTATGGTTAACAGAACATGCTTATAAGTTCTGATGACTAATGATTATCTCATAATGGCTGCCAATAGCTAATGATAACTACCATCTGGTAGTCAAGCATGGCAATTGGACATCCACCATTTGTAGTTGCATTTCCCGTAAAAAAAAAACAAAAACATGCATTTGTAGGGGATGTCCAATTGCCATGCTTGATTGTCGCAGGGTAAATACCATATATTCTGACCTTATGGTTATAGCCTAACATAGCATTGTTTGATTGATATTGATATTATAACTTTCAACTACAACCCTTGATAAGAACTATTGCATCCAAAACTAAGTATTGTATATAGAATCTACATTTCAAAATATGTTTTTTTTTTTCAAAGAACTTTGACTTCCAACATTACAGGTCCATCTATACCATTTTTTGTTTATTAGTATTACCTTGATCTATTGATATAACCATGGTTACATTAATCATTAGGTTATGTCATAGTAAGAATGATACCAATCCAAAGCAAAGTATGATATCCATTATACCTAGTGATTGATAGGAGTACTAACTATATCTAACTATAGATATTGATGAATATATTGTTTCACAAAATATACTAAGCATTATATATATATATATGGGTATTAATATCAATGTTTAACCATTATCTATTAACCATAACCAAGTATAGAAATTTATATATATATATATATGGGTATTGATATCAATGTTTAACCATTATCTATTAACCATAACCAAGTATAGAAATATGATAATGGTTAATGTAACATTGTTAATATTCGAATGATCAATATTAATGATGACCATATGTTACATGCCACTTAACTATAGAAATGATGATGTTCTAATAATAGCATGGATGATCCAGCTGTCAATTATAGATATTGATGACGGGATATGGGTATATAATGGGTATATTAACGATAGAAAACTTCAAACTATCTGAACTACACATAGATATTCCAATAACATCCATTGACTATATACAACGGAATAAATTCGCATGCCGTGTTTGCTGTTACCCCCAACTATAGACATGCTATCTGTATTCCATTAGATATTCGTGATAGAATTTTATTAAGTATAGATATTCTAATAGCATCGATCAACTATAGGTATATGGATCAATAGTTGTGGAAATCAAGACATGGTGATTAAGAATTATGGATGTTGAATCAACTAGCCTAATGCAGTATCTATGTGGGTATCATTGACATCCATTGACTATAGATAGTCAATAGTTTTGGCATGTAATTGACCTAATCATGAATTGTGAATGCTAGCATTGATAGTAACATTTGGTTACTACTGATGAATATGGTCCTGTCAATGTTGCTCATAAACTATAGACGTTGAATTATCAATAAGTTACAGGAATGTTTATCCCATTTTACAATTGACACATTTTGTGAAATAGGTGATGCTCCAGATCGATGGGAACGGTTTTTAGAATGATAGGTATATAGAGGGTATTTACTGATAATGTTGGGCATGTTTGGGGATGTTGATTGCCACCCAGATCTATAATCCTCCACTTAACCAACAGGGTTTTACAATGGGTATAGTAGGCGAATATACAACGAATCGTTTTGCCAAGAATTGCTTAGCCATGCTTAGCCATTTTTCGTCGGCGATTCCTCCTCGGTTCGGTTCTCTGGGGGCTGATTCCATTGGGTAGTAGTTTCGTATTGTATCTTGACTCAGTTGAATTTCCGTAGAACAAAAAAAACGTGTTTTCCCATGAGCACCTCCAGTTGATAGCTGATCTTCCCCAAAACCATGCATTTGCAATCGAGAGATCACAAGAAATCAATTTCTGGATGTTTTTTCCTGAAAACAAAAGGTTCTTTTGATTTCCACCTGCCAGCCATTGGTTTGCTCGATGAGGTCGATGGTCTATGAGCTACTTGGCAGGATGATCTCCTAAATTCCTTCAACATAGATTATTTGGGGGTAGCCCTATTTCAGGAAACCTCCATATTTGGATGTAGTTGATATAGTTGACAAATGATGATTGGTTGATGATGAGTGAGGGAATTAATCATACTAAGCCAAATCCAAGCAATGTATTGGGGACTAGAACACAATCCGTTAAAATTAGGGGGATCCCCGTTCTGAACCAATTTTGAATCGTGGTTTCGCGTTTGACGTGGTTGATAGTCACCCCAGTGGAATTATGATGGGATTATTAGAATCAAAACTACTTGGTGGTTCACTCCAGGAATCGCAATCGGATAAACTCACCCCAGTTAGCATGGCTATGAGTGGACATTGCCCCTACTTCTCCTACTGGGATATCCTGGGCTGAACTAAGCCGCTTACGATTCCTTGACATAGTTTGACATATGGGTTTGTCTGATTCTTTTGGAACACCCCATTCCATCCTCTGGAGCATTCTATTCTATTCTATTTCAATGGCCTAACTGGAGGTATACCCCATTTCTAGACTAACATCCAGTAAACTAACATGGCTATGGAAAATGGACCATTTAAATCTGATTTATGATGATTTACCTATTCGAATAGTGATTGTGCAGAGCTATGTTAGTTGACAGGAGCGTAACCCATTGTGTGTATCGTGTTCTTATTTTTCATTTTGACATTTTCTCTACCTGACATGTGAGAGTCACTAGATTTTGTGTCAGAAAAATGTGTCAGGATATTTCTATTCAAGTGGGGATCGCACGAAGAGGGTATAAGGTGGTGCCCCCTCAGTTATTTTGGTTGGTTTATGATTAGAACCTCTTTGACTAGTTCGATATATCTACCAGAAGTCCTGGCCAGCTATTGGAGCTATAAACCACCTTAGATACCTTGGGGGCACCACATTGTAGTTTGCTACGCTTGTTTTTTCTCCATCCTTTTTCATCCCTACCCTGTTAGAAAATTTCCATTGGGTTGGGCTTTCAGAACAGGTGGAGTGGGTTTTGGTCGCTCCCGTGGCTGCTGAACAAGGGCGGCGTTTGCCACATGCTGTTCATCATAGGCTGGGTCGCCTAAAACCCTCCGTGGGAGCAGAACCAGATCTATGTCATCGATGCTGGGGAAACCTGAGATTGATCGGTAGTACTAACGGTAGTACTAACGGTAGTACTATACTAATCTGTTGCTTTTTAACTGGGATATGGGATTGTCTGAGAATTCTGTACCTCTAAATCCATTGGTTAATCCTCATTATCCCCATTAAATGGTTATTATTGGGGGTATACCATATTTTCAGACAAACCCATTTTGACCATCTCGGGATAGGGTGTCGAATGTTTAGGTCTTTCTATTTTTTTTTGTTGGGTTCCTGATGTTGGTGCATCCCTAGATTTCAAAAAACGCATGTTGGCTATATCAATCTATATCATATATAATATGTATTAATTATTTATATAACTATATACATAGTATAATGTATGTATATATGTCATACATCTCCAAATTCAATGTCTTCCAATTCTTGCACCAGGTAGTAGGATCACAGTCGTGGGTCAGCGCGCTATTTGATATTTGCAGTAGAACAAGATGGTGCCCCGCTTAGTTCTGTTGGTTTACCCTCTGGTAAACTAACATAGCTATGGAAAATCACCATCTTCAAAAGGTAAATCAACTATAAATGGTCCATTTTCAATAGCTATGTTAGTTTGCTGTTGGTTTAACCCTGATGAACTACTTCGAAATATGCTAGGCATAAATCTGAGTAGTTCATGGGGATTCAACCCCAAAGGTGACCCCCCCAACAATTGATGCTCAGATTTGCTATTGAAAATGGCCAAATGGCCATTGAAAGTTCGTGGAATTTCCCATGAAAAATGGTGGATTTTCTAATAGTTATGTTAGTTTACCAGAGGGTAGGTGGCTGGCTAATTGCTAGCTACCAAGCGAGTTCTCCAGGCCTTTGCAATGCAATCAGCGTCCGGAGCCACGGTCTCCATAGTCCCTAGATAAATGTGGAGCGCTTCGGAGCTACGAACAGAGTATCCCAAGCATTGTATAGTGTGTGGGATGTTTTGTTTTTGGGTCTTGTTCTAAAGATCTTCGGTTTCATTAGAGTTTTTTACCATTGACTGCCAGTCACTGTCAAAGATTGCGCAGAGTATGCATCACGTATCAGATACTCTCTTCGCGTGACAGGTTTTTCATGGCACGCCACGTTTGTCATGGCATGATAGGCTTACCACCAAATGACAAGACACTTGACAATTTTGTTTATGGCATGATCAGTTGCTGACCACAAAGCCCGGGATCATCTACTGTAATTACTGGTATGATAAGCTATGGTACAACAAGCTACCATTTTTGCCAAAATCCTGCGCTTCCAAGGGGAGTAATTCGCCGGGCAAAAGAGGCGTAATTATGCGTAATTTGGCAACCACCCACTTTCAATTTCGAAATTCCAGGTTTTTGAGGTACTCCTATGATACGAATCACAAACCATGGGCGCACGCATTGCACACAATCAAATTGAATGATCCAGTTCTGAATTCTTTGACACTGAGACCATGGCTCCCCCTTCACCTGTCTTTGGCTTCATGTTCAAGCAGCTTTGCTGTTCATACGATTCTGGCATAAAATTTGGCAACTCATCCCACGCATGTCATGCCAGGGATGGTCTCTCAAGGACACTTTTCTTGCTCCAAAAAAAGCTGCAAGGGGTGTTTTTTCTCTTTTAAGGGGCTAGATTTTTGTGTACCCTTAAGGGGCCAAGTCATTTGGCACAGATTTTGTATGGTAAACATATTGGCTTATATATCCCAAAACCTAGCTTCTTGCTTAAATGCCCTTATATCCCATTATATCACCAGCATATCTCCATAATATGCCAACTTATACCACCATTATAAATTCCAAGTGGTTCAAGGTCCAGCTAACTTACCTCCCCAACCTCACAAGATCCTGTGGTTAATCCACATGCTCCAAAATATTCCAACATATTAAAACATCAAGTCAACCCATTCTACCAACCTTCTTTTCTGATGTTTTCTGGCACCCAATGAAGAAACCGTGTTCATCCTGTTCCCACATTATCCCATTCCATTTATCATTTCAATTTTCTTGCTTTCTGCATGAGGTCATAGCCCATACGCGACTGATTCAGATCACTTCGGCCACCTTTGGAGCACTACTGGTGCCATTCCACACCGTGACGGTGTTGCCCATTGAGGCGCAGGTGGAGAATCCGTGGATCAATGGATTGGTGAATGGGACAATTTGAACCGGAAAACCCTATTTTTCATGGGAAAATCCCATGGGTTTCCGGTTAAAATTTTCCCTTAACCCCATCCAATGAGTGGAACATCTGGATTTAAGAGAATGGAAGTTGTTGAATCCTACGAATATCTAAACACGTTTCGAAACAGACGACTTAGATCCTAGGTGTTAGGAGTTGAAGGGTGGGCAAACGGTTCAAAACAGAGGTCATTGAAGATTGGCGTTGACTTGAAGTGCACAGAACGTTGGATTCCATTGACTTTGCTTCTGGATGTTGGCAATTCTTTGGGTTTCTTGGTTGAAGTTCGGGTGTGCGGCCGGAACGTATTTTTGAAACACGTGTTTGTTTCATGGCTAGGATCGCAATGAATCAGGTTGCTAGATTTGTCAGTGCATTGAAAGTCGTCAAGATCCTTGGGCATACATGTCAGATCGTTTTTCTTGCGGAGACACCTTTCTTTTTTTTGGAACCCTACCAGCCTACCATGCAGCAACGGCGTGCGCCAGTCTCTTGGAGCTCCAATTACGGCCATCAATTGGCTTGGGCTGGTGCTTTGTGCCACATCTGCTGTGATGTATTTCAAGGCTCGTAGGGGCGAAGGGAAGAAGGAGGTACTTTTCTTAGGGGTTCGGAACCCCGGAATCGTAGATGGTTTTCACAATCTATAGCAACTGAGGTCTACGGTGTGAGGTATATACTGTAGAATGTAGAAAATACATGAACATACTGTATACTATATAGGAAAAACATATATAATATGCATATATATATATACATATCATATAGGATATATGAGTATATGAGATATTAATGTATGATATATCATCATTACATATACTATTGTATCATATACTATTGTATCATTTACTATTGTATCATATAAACTTATATACTATTGTATCATATATAATTATATTCTATATTGCTATATTACATTTTTTTAATAGTTTATATTTTACTATGTCATGTTATATAGTATTATAGTAAATAGTATAATAGTAGTGCATTGTATTTTTATATCAATCATTATTTTATAGATCATTATGTTGTATGTTATTATAGTTTGAATTACTATGTCATGTATTACTATATTATTCAATATTATGTTATATGTTGTTTTAGGTTATCATATTGTATTGTATGATGCTTTATTAGATTATATTATATTGGAATATGTTACATATTGGTATACCATATATCATCATATTATATATTGTTACAGTTTGTGATGTTACATTATTAATATATTACTAATTCTTTTTTAAACTGTATATTTTCATATTATATAATGTATTTCATATCATTTAATTATATATGCGTATAGTTGGTCATATTAGATTAAGTTAAACGATATTATAATATATTATGTTCATTATATTACATCAAATGATACTACATTATATTGCAGTGTATGATATTTTATCATTACATATTATATTACGTCATTATTATATTCTATTACATTATATTACAATAACTTATCTTAGATATATATATATCATATGAAATCATACTATACTAATTCCATTACACTATGATATAAGATGTTCTATCATATTATATAATATTGTCTCATATTATGTTATATCATTTGAGTTGACATAATCGTATATTGTATTGAAATATATCATTTTATATCATATTATTACACATAAAAAAAATAAAATATCATATCAAATAAAATATAATATTAAATCATATCATGCTATATTTCATTTTACTTTGTTACGTTATATTAAGATATATCATATTATATGTTGTATTGTATTGTATTGTATTGTAGTATATTGTATTATATTGTATTATCCTATTATTTTATTACATTGTTTCATATTCCTGTATATCATACAATATGATTTTATATTATTTTATATTATATTGTATTATGTTATATTGTATTATACTAAGTTATATTCTATCATATTATATTTCAACATATTGTAATATATTATTCTATACATTATCTTGAATGATATGATATTATGTTACATGTTATTACTGTATATCATGTTATTTTTTCAATTTATAATCTTATATGTTGATATACTATGTTATGTTATATCAATTTACATCATATTACTATTTATCTTACTACATAATATCATACTACACGATACTACATTATCTTATATCATATTACATTATATCATATTACATTATATCATATTGAAACATATCATATCATACTATATCAAACTGTGGCCATTCTCATGGTAATGGACCACTTCCTGTGATATGCAGTGGACAAATCTGTTTTTCGTTGTGCCAGGCTCGAAAGATTAGCGGAGAGATACCGGAAGGTGCCGGGGATGGAGACTTGCTCAGGGTGTTGTGCTCTTTGTTCCTGGGGGAACACTGAAAATATTACCCCAATATTAAACATCCCATGGTTTTCATGGGCCCTGTGGAAATCTCCTTTTCATTGTGGTTTCTGGGAGGTGTTGGGGGGATGGGAATACTCAACATAGATGTGGAAAGATTACCATCTGTAGATTATTTTGTAAAGGGAAAAAACACCATTTATACCAAAAAAGACTCGGCTGTAATAATATGGAGGTTTCCTGTGACTGGGCTGTAAACACTTCAAAATCGCTACTTCCCTGTGCTGCGCCATTTGAGCATTTAAGAAACATCTCCACAAGGAGCTTATGCAAAGATGCAAGATCCGGTTGTGAAGATTCGAAAGATGTGACCTATGTGCTGTATTCACGTAGTTGCGTCCGATGTACCTGTATTTGGATGGTCATCAATACATTATATCAGGACTTATCAGGGATTTACAATAGCCATTCTGTTTGGATTCCCCATTGGGATGGATTGCGACCAGCATCCACAGGGCTCCGAGAATTTTTCCGCGCCAGGCTATTCCTTGATCCCGTGCTAGCGATCGTTTGTCATGGCGAGCGCGGGATAAAACCATCTTGGTGGCGGGGCGGGAGATAAAGATAAGACCAGATTGTTTAGGTTGGGTTGAGCAGGGGATAGCGGTGGCAACTAGGCCCGGTGACAGACTGGTGCTGGCTTGTTCGGATTGAACAGAATTGATCGATATAGGAACCCGGGTGTTCCAACCGGCACAACTATTGATTGTAGTCCCACCAAGAAGGTCGTTATGGATTCTTGCCGCTGTTACTCGCAACTTCGTAACCACACTAACTTGAATTCTAGCAGTAGACTCAAATATTTGCGCTACATGGGCTTGTCTGAAATAGGGTACCCCCTCCAATTTGAATCAATTACAGTTGCCCTATCAAAAGCTAGCAAAAGGCCATGTACACCGCGGTATACCAGCATGATATAGCAATCTTCAGATCCGTATGAGGTCAACACAAACAGGTCCCGCGAAATGTGGAGGTTTTAATGAAGTGTTGCAAGCTGTGAACGATGAATATGACTGGTGATACAACTGGATATAATTGAATATAATTTATATTGGGATACAATTGGATAGAAATAAGGATGTAAATGGATATAACTGGATATCATCCTTTATTCAACGTATTTAAACCGTTTGGAAACAGGAAGCCATGGCCCATTCCCGTGATTCAGCTGCCTGCCCCAGTGTTGGGCACAGTAAACATTGACGCTCATTTGTAGTTGGGCATCTATATCATTTATCGTTCCTTGATGCTTTTTCCATTGCTTGCGGTGCGAATTTCATTTGTGTAAATCTGTCAACGTGGAGGTTCACTGACATCCTACATTGTGTGCCTCACGAATCACATGAGCAGTGACCAAAACTAAAACTGCCGTTGATGGGTCAGTAATGAGGTACTCCCAATACTAAACTTGTTTTTTAAAATTGGTATACCTCTAGCAATGGGATGATGTAGAATGACCGCCGATTGAGTAGTTAATGGGATGGTTGATGTTTGGATTTATCACATTCTAGTGGATTAACCTACCTGATTGGGGATTATGATTCGACCATATCCAACCCGTGGGCTGGGAATCCCAAAAATGCAAACATTCACGTTGCTGGTTTTGAACATTGCTTACATGAGCAGTGTTCAAAACCCCTGATGCTTGAATATCATATGGGATTGCTGTATCCGGACTGGCATATTTTGGAATATTTCGAATTATTGTAATCCAAAATGTGAATCCCTAGTAAGCACCCCGTCCAGTGGGGTGACAGAGGTTTTTGAACACTGCGAGAATAGTAGCTTTGTCTCAAGAAAAAGGTAACCCGTAAACCTAAATCCACTGGTGAAGCATCACCCGCCATAGCGTACTGGTTCGTTGAATACAAGATTCCCTCTATTCAACAACCAACAGGTACAGATGATAGTAACAAATACTATAATCTATATAGTTTAAAAATATAGTATAGATTACAAATAGATATAATGTACTATTTTGCAAAACTGAGACTGGCCCCGACTGGCCCGACTGGCCCCGACTGGCCCCTGGATTTTTCCTAAAGGGACGACCCATTTTTCCGCAGCCGGGCTCTTTTGAAGGGACGGGTGAGACTCACGGGGCGGGACGCGGATCGCTGCGGTTTGCTGCGAACGTGTTGCCAGTTGTTTTAACGGGTAACAGCAGCATGTCCAGGGCAGCGTCACTCGGAGACGTGATTTTTTTGACGTGATTCGGTGGTCTTACTGGAGATTGTTGGGTTACCAATGGACAACAATACGAATTAATGATGGTTTCTGTAATAGTGGATAGTAATGATACGGATACGGATAGTAGGAATAATACTGCAGTACTTAATCATGACTAATGGATTATTGGGTTACCCTCTGGTTATAGCTGTGGAAAATGGCCCACTTATAGGTGATTTATGATGATTTATGATGATTTGCGATGATTTACGTATTTAAAATGGTGATTGTTGGGCAACCCTCTGGCAATCAAACGTGACTGGCTGGAAAACCCCCGAACTAGTGAAGGGCTATAGCTGGGAAAATCATATAAATGGTGGATCTTCAATTGCGGTGTTTGACTACCGAAGAGTAAGTAATATGGTTATGGGTCAAAACCCTAGTACCCTGGATACCCTAAAATAGCTGGTCAATGGATGGTAGTTATGCCCCCAAATATGATGATAATAATAGGTGTTGACCCATCGCCATATGTTGTAAGATGATTTGGAGGTCTTACTGTGTCTTACTTCTTGTCACTTGGTGGTTGATGTATTTTTTTGCTCGGTGATTTGGTGGTCGTACTTCTGGTCATGAACCCCTGAGATGATTTAAACGAACCCCCTCATGGTATCTAAAATCTCATTGTTGCTGAAAGGGATGGTTTCCTACTGGCTTTACCACAGTAGGGATTCTTGGGGGCTGATACAGTTACAATATGTTGTAATATCTTTTGATCTTTCGATCTGTTGCATATCTATTTATATATTTATCAGGTTTTAGCGGTGATAAAGGGTCAGTTGTACGGTTCTACTCCTCCCTATACAGGCTTTATTATAGCAAAGGGTCAGAATCCATATTAATCTACTTGACCAGTTCTGCTTGGTTTTGCATGATTGACCTACTCAGAAGCACGGAACATGAGCAGAGGTTCAGAGCATAGAGTTGCTACCAGGATTTGGATCGCAGTACTGGAAAATCAACATTACCCAGTCTTGACGTCAAACAAGACAATGAAAGTCATCCGTTTGTAGATGAGTTACAAGGTACCAAGCAAGGTACCAAAAAATGGGATGTGGGCATGGGTCAAAACCTATTGGCATATTTGGATATATTTAACCATCCATAAATCTGCGCTATTCTTGGGCTACCAGGATTTTGGCCCTGAACCATAGCCCGCCACTCAGGTTCAATTCCTTGGGAGATGATGACGAAGAGGCAGCCAATTTTTGATGGGCCCCACATGGAGTCGATCACTTTGAGCTGAAACTGTATATCATATTTTTCATAGATATCATATGCACGTACATATATTCTATATTTAATACATTTTAATACATATGTATAAATATATACTATATAAATATAGTATATATCATATACACATATATATATATATATGTATATTATATTATATAAGTTTATTATATAAATGTATTTCATACACATATTATATATGTGTATATATATAATTATATAATATATACATATAAATGTGTATATAAATGTGTATTCCACTATGTTCAGCAACCCACAGAGTTACTACAAACACGTCCCATGCTTTGTTGGTATCCACGGGTGCATATCAGAAACAACAATGAGTCACCCGTTTGGAGGGCCAGGCTTCCAATGAACCTAGAGGTCATTTGGTAGGAAACCCACAGGTGAACACTTGCCCCAGTGCTAGGACCAAAGTGATATGACTGATATGACTCATGGGGGATGCAGTTGAGGGTATAAACATGGTTATAAACCCCCATAAGTTGGGATACAACCCCTATAGAACTATGGTTATTACAGTTATATCCACTTATAACTGGAACTGCACTTCAAAGTGTATGTATATATATATATATAACCAGAACAACTCAGAAGCAGTATCAGTTTTGCAACATTTTGACAAGACATTGGTTCATCTTGGGCAATTCGAACGTCAGCAAGCGATCACAGGACGACCCTCGCAAGCACGAGTGCCGAGGGAAGATGAATCAAGGGGAGGTGCCGGGTCACCGGGACGGTGTCATCGATATTTTGTTACCATTTGAGTGCCTGAAAATGCTGGGCCCGCGAAAATGGCCATCCAAAATGGACATATGACATATGATGATGAACCATTTCCAGGTTTCTTAAATTGCCAGACATCTCAGAATTTCTGTTGATTGTAGATACTTGCATGGTTGTTGTTTTCTGACGGGTATTCCCAGCCTATTGGGTATGTTAGATTCGGCTCGAGTCCCGCTCTTTGTACAACAAGAAACACCATAATCACTGGTTGATATGGATCAGAAATATGAGAATGTTCATTGCAAGGAATCGCACCATGGGTACTGGAACCATGTCTGTTTGTCGCCAGTATCTAAGATATTTTCAGCAGCTCAGGTTGTCATGAGTGCTGACTTTGGGCGCTTTCTTTCCTTGCTTTGCCTCTGACGTGTCGTGTCTACATACGGGTTAGTCTGAACATAGGCTATTATTCCACATCAATTTTCCCATTAAACATGCATCAAACTTGTGATTTTGGAGCTTTTTCCCACAAAAAGAGCCACCTCAATCCTCAAGTAAAGGTCTGCCACATCTCACTGCGCTTTGTGGCACCCGCGCCAGGTTGCCTTCAATTTCAAGCAGAAGAACATGCAGACAGATATGGAGATGCGCGTTTGCCCAGCTCCGGGTCGGCCCCCCCATTATCATCCGAGTTATAGATTGGTGGACTATCAACGGGAAAACGAATGGTTTGGGGTAGCCATGATTTAGAGATGATTTAGGAGCCTCCCCATATTGATATCATATCGGATTTGTTTAAGTCAGTTTTGATTCCCCACCTGCCAGGTCAGGGTCACTAGATTTTATCAGAGTCCATCGCCCGGCTCCCGCCGCCGCTCCCGCCGCCGCTCCTGCCGCCGCCACCTCCGCCGCCTCCTCGCCAGCTCCAGATCCCAGTGGGCACTGCCGGACTTCATTTGCCAGCTCCAGATCGCAGTGGGCACTCTGCCAGCTCCAGATTGCAGTGGGCACTGCCGGACTTCAGCCGCGAGCTCCAGATCCCAGTGGGCACTGCCGGACTTCAGCCGCGAGCTCCAGATCCCAGTGGGCACTGCCGGACTTCAGCCGCGAGCTCCAGATCCCAGTGGGCACTGCCGGACTTCAGCCGCGAGCTCCAGATCCCAGTGGGCACTGCCGGACTTCAGCCGGGAGCTCCAGATCGCAGTGGGCACTGCCGGACTTCAACCTGTATATATGCCAGAAAGAATGCCAGAAAGAATGCCAGATAGAATGCCAGATAGAATGCCAGATAGAATGCCAGAAAGAATGCCAGATAGAATGCCAGAAAGAATGTCAGATAGAATGCCAGAAAGAATGCCAGAAAGAATGCCAGAAAGAATGTCAGATAGAACGCCAGAAAGAATGCCAGCTAGAATGCCAGATAGAATGTCGGATAGAATGTCAGATAGAATACCAGAAAGAATGCCTGATAAAATGCCAGAAAGAATGCCAGATAGAATGCCAGAAAGAATGTCAGATAGAATGCCTCAAAGAATGCCAGAAAGAATGCCAGAAAGAATGTCAGATAGAACGCCAGAAAGAATGCCAGCTAGAATGCCAGATAGAATGTCGGATAGAATGTCAGAAAGAATGCCAGAAAAAATGTCAGATAGAATGTCAGAACGAATACCAGAAAGAATACCAGAAAGAATGTCAGATAGAATGCCAGAAAGAATGCCCCAAAGAATGCCAGAAAGAATGCCAGATAGAACGCCAGAAAGAATGCCAGATAGAATGCCAGATAGAATGCCAGATAGAATGACTGATAGAATGCCAGATAGAATGCCAGAAAGAATGTCAGATAGAATGCCAGAAAGAATACCAGAATGAATGCCAGAAAGAATGCCAGATAGAATGCCAGAAAGAATGCCAGAAAAAATGTCAGATAGAATGTCACAACATATGTCAGATAGAATGGCAGAGCATATGTCAGAGAAAATGTCAGATCGAACGCCTACAGGAAGAGGAGGAGAGGACAACTCTGATGAAATCTAGAGACCTTCGGTCTCTAGATTTCATCAGAGTTGTCCTCTCCTCCTCTGTCCTGCCAGAAAGTGTTGCCAGAAAGAATGTCAAAATCTGTATTATACTATATGCCAAATAAATCTCATGGTGGGGATCACTCGAAGAAAGTAACTTTTGATCAACCATTTTTTGGGGACTTATTTTTGGGATTCGAAGAATGATACGCAGGAAGGAGCTCCAAGTTTGATGGCTAAGTTAGTTTTTAGCGAGATTAACTGGGGGTTTAAAAGTCTATAGTGGATATGTCTATAGTTAGATGATGTTAGATGGGGTTACCAAGTAACGTGGAAGTTTCACCTGTAATGTTCGGAAAACCACCCACCAATTTTTGTCTGTCCAGAAATGGAGGATCTAATCTCAATCAATTGCCATAGGCCATAGTTTAGAAACAAATTTCATGTAGAATACCGTCGGGAAAATCATCGAACTATTGCTGGGGAAATTTCCAGCCTGCGCCACGTTTGATTGCTGTTTTTAATCTGTCAGATGTGAATGAATAATCACCGGATTCTGGGATGGACGTACCCTCTGGTAAATTAACATAACTATGGAAAATCACCATGTTTAATAGGAAAATCCATCATAAATGGCCATTTTCAATAGCTATGTTAGTTTACCAGAGGGTATCCATCAATGGTACTTCAAATATCTTCAAACTATATAAATCCACCCGTTTGAAACGACCCTCTAGCTGTCGCACTTGCATTGAAACTATAGCATCTATGGATCTCTAGAGTTTCTTAGCTTGGAGTTTTGAAGGGATTACCATTTTTGTGATTCCACCCTTTTTCAATAAACAAATCTGTCTCCCAGCTTCGGGAATTCTCACTTTTTCCCAAGCTGTTGGTTAGTTCCCATTGATGTTCGAATGCAAGGTGGATCACCAGCCTTGAACGTATTGTGGTGATAGTGTTTTGATACAGTATTTGTCGATGACATCAACATTCCTGGTGATGTCGTTCATCAAAATGTCCAGCAGGATTGCCTTGTTTTTCTCCATGCCAGACACCTTCTGATGTTTTTTGTCCAGCTCGAAATCCCCCCCAGTTGTAAAGATTTTGTGTATTTGATTTCATTTGAACATCTATATACAGATATAAATCCTATATTTGCATACATTTATTCGTAGATTTCTATTTGAACATGCATATTTAGTGTAGTATCTCTTGGTTTTTTCACATCCAATTTCTCCCAGCGAACGCGCGTTCATTGAGGTGGTTTATGGAGGCGATCCCCGAGGTCTTTGGAGTGGAAGATTCCGATGAGTTGGACGAATCCTTACAGGAAGATGCCCAGGCCATGGCTGATTTTCCATGGGATTTTCCAGCCTCAGCAAAGCTTGTTTGATTGCTGGGTGGGTCATACCGGGTAGAAACTGGAGACCATGTCACCATGTCCTGCAATTTTCCATGAAAAATGGCGAGAAATCACAATCTTGAATCCATTGCAGTCCTAAGTTGAGCCAGCAGTCCAGCGGATTCCCACAAGAAGGTAAACTTGTTGTACCAACATGTGCTAATATCTCGGGGCAGATCCACCGATGGGTTGGTATTGCTGAGCTGGCTTGATTTTTCTATCACCATGACGAACGAATCATCCACGTCACCGGAATCATGGCGATTGGGTGAATCATCCTCAAATTGCCCAGAATTTCAGTTTGTTTTTCGATTTGTTTTCCATATTTGATGCTGACTGTTGTGCAAGCTTGAAACCGCTCTGAGTGAAGGTCCAATTTTTGAGTTCTTTTTGAAGTCCAGGCTGATATCGTTGAGAAGATCTGCTCCACGAACAACACAGAGGATGGGAGTCGCCAGGGTTTAGGATGATGAAGCTGCCATGAAGCCATCATTAAGCCACAGTTTGTGCAACCATGCGCGATGGCTCAAAATGATTGATATGAATTGATATGATTGAACCCTCGAAATGGATGGCTAGATATGCAAACAAATACTAAACGATCAAACATGTGAGATTTTGGATGATTCCGGCAAAGCATTTCTAATCGGATTTGCTCCACAATGGATGGTTCTATTGTTTGGGTCACTCATTGACTGCACCAAAGGGATGGCTATATGGGCAAACATGGTTTCTTTTCCCAGTCCTTGGGGGATGGAAATACTCTTGATTTGATCCATTTAACCACTTTGAGATTTAGATTAACCCAATAATGTTTGGATTGGATGACGATCAAACATAGAATCATACTATGTTGGTTATACACAATTATCATATTATCATATATTATATGATACTATGTACATATCATACATATATAGTTATATATATGTATATACATATGCCCAGCACATACCCATTCAATCTATTCCCGTTATTCTTGGTGAAATCCGAGCCATTGAGATCGGCAGGACATGCGACAAACGTTGCTGGCCTGGTTGGCACAGTGCCCGGATGCAGCGAGGTCGGCTGTTTCCAGGGGGATGGGATGCGATAAGATGCCACGAGAGGCACCCCCAGTGCATGGTGCCAATTGAGCAGTGTTCAAAACCTTGGTTGGTGGATGATTGGTTCGGGGATTATACTACCCTTCATATACTGGTGATTACAATAATCCAACAGGGGAATCTATATTAAACAACCAGTATAATGGAATGAATTACCATCTGGTTATGACTGACATAGCCATGGAAAATCCCCGAACTAAATGGAGGTTTCGTTCGCTGGGAAAATCATCCAAAATTCGCCAGCTATTCCATGGCGAACTGTTAAATAACCAGAAGGTATGTGGAAATCCCCTCAACCATGGTTCCCAAGGGAGGTGTTTAATATTAGGGGGAAAGGAATATTCTGATTGCTTGTTGTAAACCATAGAAATGGATATACGATATAAATAGTAATAAAATGGACATATACGGAAATATAGTGGGAATACTGAGAAGATAATGGGAACAATGGGAATGTCAGTGATTTTGATTGGTTAATAAATATAGGGACTTTTAAAACCAAACCTGTTCTAGTCAGATTGGATGGGATATGTTTCATGGCTCCCAAGTGTCCTGATGTTCGGAAGAATCGGATTTATAGCCCCTAAAAAAATCCTAAAAGTATTTTAGTTTTGGCTTTGCTTTGTTTCTTTTTGGGGCTTACTAGACATCATGATATAATTACTGTAGGATATTTTATCATATTGTCATGGAATTGTTATTTTATCAGATATGAGATGGGACACTTCACTATATAATCAAATTCGGATATTTTATTTATCATAATTCTGGATATGTCATGGATTAAGCAGCTACTTTCTGGAATAATTTGTGGAATACTCTATGAGATACTTTATGGGATATTTATGGGATAAATACATGACCAAGAATATTATATGGATGACCCAATTTATGGCCACGAGGAACATGATGATAAACATTGATAAACCATGAGATTTTGGGGTAGCCTATTTCGGGTGTTTGAAACAGATTCAAAGTCTCAAAGTCTATACTATAGTCTTTCCAGCCGTAGCGCACAACACATGATGCCCTTGGGACATGGGGCAGACATCGAGCAAGGTCATCCCCCAACTCTAGATGCTTCGCATCCGGAATTTTGGGATGTCAACTGCATCGAAAGAAGCCCCGTCTGGCCGTCTGGTAATCAAATTCACCATTATTTAATGGTGATGTTCCTTTATTTTCCCCGAAAACAAACTGGGATTGGCCGTTGGTTTCTCACGCAATTTTACCTAAACATTAGGATTCCCATTAATATTTGAAATCGATGATGCCCCAATATGTTTCGTTGGGTTTCTCAGATGGTTAAATCATGTTAAATCAATGAACAGTCCCTATTCATTCTTACCATATTTTTCAAAGATGATTTGATATTGATCCTATTCTAAAATATGGTAAGAAATGTTTAAATCATGTTAAATCGATGAGTCCATGTCCTATTCTTCCCTAACCTAACGTTGATGACTTTGGTGAAATCAACCAGGCGTGACGACTTTGTAGGGAAAGCAGTCTCCAAGGCTCTCAAGGTCGTCCGGTTTTGGTGGACAAGTTCGGTGGTAGCGCATGGTAGCCCAACATATCCACCACCTAAAATGGGGAAATCATGAGGGGGTAAGATTTTACTATGATTTTACATGATTTATAGCAACAAGCCTTTCGTTTGACTAGGGGATTTAACTTGACAAGAGATAATTTTCATGGTACTTGACTATGAGAAAATGAGGATGGGTCAAAACATGTCAAAACCTATTATTACATTATTACATCATATTATTGCAATTAATTTGGGGAATTTTGGGGAGACAAACATCAGTAAACATCCATAAATGCAATGGTCCCAAACGGGTACCGGGTCCCCGGGTGCCAAGTCATGAAGCAGACCATTGAACTGTTTTCACCACCTTTCTTTTATGGTTACCTGGAAATAACTGTTACATAGCTATGGGCAATGAATGGCAATGACCCATTTAGATCCATTTAGTTCAAGGTTTTTTTTTACAAGAGAGTGATGTTCCAGAGTTACATGGACATTCAACCAAGAAAAGTGATGTTATTGTAAATTTTCATGAATGTGTTTTTTTTCCGCCAAACACAAGGATGTTTCATGGGTATAGAATTGGTGTAGCATGGACATAGAATGGTGATTTTTTTCGGGGGGATTTCATGGGGTTGTTGTGGTGAAAAAATCTGCCTAAATTTCAGAAAATGACCTCACGGATGTAGAAATGACTATCCCAAAATAGCTGAACTTTTCAGGTTTGAGAATTGGATCAATATTCATGCTACTGTATATGATAACTATAGTATCTCCACTATATATAATTATATATATATCATATATTATCATGTATCGCATCATATGTATACAATACGTATCATGTCATAATTAGCGATTGTCCCAGCGAACTAAGCCTCCATGGCTAGTTTGGGGATTCCCAGTGAACTCCACGTGGCTGATTACCGCAGGGTAATTTTAGCAAACTTGAGTTGGTTTGGTGTACCCTCTGGTAAACTAACATAACTATATGGAAAATCACAATTTTTAATGGAAAAGTCCACTATAAATGACAGTTTTCAATAGCTATGTTAGTTTACCAGAGGGCACTTGAGTTGACTTTAGCCAACTTGAGTTGATTTTCTGATTCCTTTGATACTGTCCTGTAACAAAAGGCTCCGACGCATCCTTAGCAAGCTGGTTTGGTGAAGGAAGAGCAAACAGCAATGGATTGGTTTAAGGCTTAAGGCAAATCTACCGAAAACCATACGTAGCTTTTAAAATCCCAAATGCATGGGTTTCCTGCAAATTTCCCCTTAAACCCATTCTGGCAAATGAAGACTGAGTTGGCGAGGTGCATTTAGCGGGCAGAAAGTGAGAGGCTGCCTACGTTGTGCCTAAGGTCATGCTGCCTGTTGAGCCCCAAACCAAGCCCTTTGCCAACTGCGCCACACAAAGCACAAAGCCTGCACTTGTGGCATAGTACCTGCGTGAAACAGCAACGATTTCCGCAGTGAACTCGTGAAAAAGGGTCCACCCGAAAAGCGTTGCGAAGTGACGGTCTTCTCTTCCCAAAATATCTCTTTTGGTCCTTTGGGTTGATCAACTACCCAATATGTTGGAGACTATCATAATCCATTATGGGAATTCATGGGAATCACTATTAACCAACCAGGGCTAAATGGAATGACGTTGCGGCTTTGGAACACTGCTTATTTGTTTCAATTTGCTTTCATCCGGCAGCAACTCGCACACACGCAGGGACATGCAGAGAACATGTTCATGAAACTTTCAATTGGCACAAAACTGAAAGTACATGCGGACAGAATATGGTTTTGTCAAACAATTAGGTACCTCTCAAAGGCATGGTTTTTCATAGTGTCCCCTTCTAAAATTGCTAATTTCAGGGTAAATATTCCATGTTTGGATATTTTTGGCAACAAAAACAACAAATCTCCGGGATCAGCTAGTTGAAAGTTATGAGAACGTGACGTAGGTTTACGTGTTGCGAAGAGAACTCAGACTGAAGCTCAGTAGGCATGCCTACCTTAGGACACTGCAGGTTTCCAAGCTTGTCATTCGAGTTTGATGGGGATTGACATGGATTTAATGGTATTTTATGGGGATATTTTATGGGATATATATATAGTTATTTATGTATATATATAATTATATATATATACATGTGTATATATATATATACGTACACGATATGTCTGATATGATGTTTGTGCAATCAAACATATATGTATATATATATATATATATCGGGGAAATCCCCGAACTCCAATGGGTACTGGTACCTATACATGGTAAAACCATCAAACTAGTTGATTGATTTTGCAGAATGCCATGTTTGATTGCCAGGATAAGCTCCCAAAATGCACGAGTACGATGTTGATGAAGATTGATCATCAAGCTGCACGCAAGATCATGCAAGCAGAGCTCATTCATATTCCACGAGGCTCAACCAGCAAGAAAAGCCTCCTTTCGATTCAGGGGTAGCTTGGAAGATTGCATGGGGGCTTAGTACATGTCATGTGCGTCCTACAATCCGTGCATGTATGCCATTGTATTCCTACTTTCAGGTGAATCCATTGTTTTCCCGGCTCTTACTGGCCCAAGCTTTGACAACTCTCCGCCAAGTCCTTCAAATCTCATAGAAGAATCACGACGAAACGCTTACGGCTTTGCTAGACTTTGATTTGCCAGATTGCAGAATTTCCGGACTTTGCGCTCAACAATTTCTTTGAAGTGTTTGGCCAACCTTGGTTTCACCTCAAATGTGATTTGCAAAGGGGTTTCTTTATTTATTTGGGATGCCCATCTGGGAGTCTCAGCACAAACATATCTCGTTCAAGATTTAGGTATGCTTTGCCAACATGTCTTGTCTGAAAGTAGATCCACGAAATCCACTGTTTTATCATCATTTCCTTATATACTAAGATTCCTACTTTATTGGTGTACCCTACCCCATCCTTCAGGTTCCACACCCACATCTTCATCGAAAACCACTTTCTGAAAAGCCAATTCATTTGGTACACAGAAGATGCAGCTTGAACTCGGAGCACCACTTGCTTTCCTTCCGCCTAAATTGATGGCAGATGATGAGTACGATCTATGGGACACACTGCATTTACAGCCTGGGGCTTCCCTCGACGAGGTGCAGCATTTGGGAATCTACCAATCAGACGGTAATAATTCTGATAGTTCTTCATGTCTGAATGGTCATTCTCCCCTATCCACATCATCCATATCATCCAATGGCGAGTGAAGCTTTTCAAAACTCAAGGGAATATAAATATGTGTATATATATATACATACATAATTATACATATAATAATTGTTTATACATTAATAATATAATGTATATATGTATATATATATATATCAAAACTGTGATGATTCTGGTGACCATGAATTGTCGCCTTGGGCATGGGTGTCTCCGTCCAAACGGGATGAAGACATCGCTGGTGAGTGTTTCGACTTGGAGGATCCTACCACGTCGTGTGTTGTTAATAACACGGGTGAGCAAATCCCTCATTCCTGGGGTGATCCGATCTGGGTAGTTACATCTACAGACACCCAACTTTCTGTTTCAGTGAAATCGTGCGGTACCCCTAAATCCACTTGTTCGTCATCATCATCCCCATTGACATATGTTCAATCACTTGCCGGTCCATCACCATATTCTTGAGACAAACTTCAACTACTCTGGTTATATTACACTAGATTCATGCACTTCGCTAAGTCCTGCTCAATAACCCGAGTTATGAAGTCCACTAATTGGGTTATCCTCCGGCAATCAAACATGGCAACGGAATGTAGATGATTTTCCCAACCAAACCTCTGTTAAGTTCGGGGATTTCCCAGATTGCCATTGCTTGATTTACCACTAGTTGGTTAGTTGATGGTAGTTGTATCATGTTGTATCCAATTGATATCCCATCAAATCATATTAAATCCCTATTAAATCTCTGTTGCTGAAGGGCAGTAAATGAGAAGCACGTGCCCAAGTCAGCCCACAGCTCCGCTCGTCACCGCACCTGCGTCGCAGGTGCGTGTGGCGTTCCGCGAACTCTCGCGCGTCTACCACCCCGACAAGCGGAATGGGGCAAGCACCGAGCGGGCGGAAGGCGGGCACCGTGGCAGTAGGGATACCGTGGCAAGCCAAATAGTAGAATGAGATGGGATGGGGATATGTTTAATGGCTCAAATAGTATTACGATGAATTTGAGCAATTAGATCTGCGAATGGTGGGATCCCATCTTAATCCCATCTAATCTGATGGTGCAAAGAATCAGGTCAGTGAATTACGAATCATTTCTCCAGATCTATGTCCCACCATGCGCAGCTCCACGGAGATCCACCGCAGGCGAGAATGCCGCCTTCGTCCGGGTCAGCCCTTGCTGTGGTTTGGGTTGGCCCAACAATGGAGGGGAACCCCCCGCTGGGCATCACGGAAAATGATGGAAACGTTTGGATTTTTGGGGCCTGTAGAACTGAACTGTGCCGGTGGACCTTGGCATTTTGTATTGGAACATATTGGATCTGTTTGCATCACTGTAAGCAATCCAAGGAGAAAACCATCTTCTCAGGGAGACTCACGGACCATGTTTGTATTCTGGGGTCACACTTGGAAGCTGGTATCATCCTATTTGGAGGGATGAAATGCTGGCCTTGGTGTAGTGATAGTGGCTCAAATCTTGTGTCAAGCAAACCAGTTTGTTATCAGGGGATGATGATCCTGTACCATGCAACCGATCAGTATGCAGCGGAAGGAATCCAGCGGAAAGGATTCAGATGCGGAGACCACGGCTTTGCGGGTGGCGCAATCTACTTCTCCAAGAATCGTGAAGGTGCTTGCAGGAAGTACCGCAATGGACGTGGAAACCCAGACATACTGATCCAGTGCAATGTGGACTTGGGCAAGTGCTACGAAGCTGACAAACATGAAGTGGATAGAGTGCCCAGGGGCTTTGACTCTGTGACTTTGTTTTGCTTGGCAAAGAATGTTTCATTTCCAAACAATGTGTCATTTCTAGGCTCAAGGATTTGAAGCATGGTATTTTTGGACCCCTACTGGAAGTCTCAGACATGCTCCTTCAGCGAGGGAGAAGTTGGAGTTAAGCGGTTGCCGCCACAGTTGCAACCCACTTGCAGTTAGAGCCCCATCTTCTTGTCTGTAATGATTGTGATGTGGAATATTCGGAATACCTTTCCTCATTGATTAGACCACCTATTTTGTTCCAGCTCATCGGCAAGGTCAAAATTCGTGGATTGGATGTTTACGCGGTTTACGATTCCCGGCGCGTGAACATAGTGAGCTTCATTCCCGCTGGAGGCCTCTTCAGGTACTTCCCAACCATTGCAGCTTGGCATGCGCAGCCACAGTATCAGCGGTCAGAGCAAAATGCATGCTTGACCATTGGCTGCATCTGTGCAGTTGCAGTTCTGCTTGGAGCCACCCTGAGCTCTTACACATAGAGATGTTGAGTGCAACGCTGCAAGGATCGACATGCAAAGCATCAATGAATACGTATACCCACTCGTCATGAAAGCAGACAGTGCCACAAGTGCCAGGTTCTGATTCTCTCATGCAAAGGGTCTTCTTGCGATTTTTCAACTGTACGTCTCGTGCCCTAGGGAAATCTCTGCTTCACATTGCTTGCGGCAGAAAATGTTGAGAAACGTCTGTGCACCAAGGTGCACTTTACATGAGATGTGCTGAATGCTGGGGAAGTCTTGTATGGGTAATTTAGACTTTAAGCTTTATCAATTCTGATGATATGGGGGAGGATCAAAGCCTATTATTATCCATTTTAATGGGATGAACATCCATTTACCAGCTATTTTGATGCTCACTAGGTACCAGGGTTTTGACTTATAGCCATGTTTTGATATGTCAGTAACCAATCCTAACCAGCTCAGAAAAGTGATTAAAGGGATGTAAGATTGGCCATGAGAAACACAGATTCTGAATGGCACCTGCAGCTGGTTCCAGAAGTTCTGTTTGATCTCCTGGTGCTGGACTTGGAGAATAGTTATCCATATTTGCTACTAAATGGACCACATGAGAGCATAAAAGACATACTGAGATTATTTAGGTATTTGCACTCGTATCAGCATTGTTTGCTTCATGATTCGCATGTGAAGCCAGGTTGAGGCGGATACCTGGCTATGGCCCATGGAATTTGCTGACCCACAAGAAGTAATGGGTTCTACCGATATTTTATCCATTTGGATCCGAACTGTGTTTATAAAGGCCAAGACGAAGAGAACCATCTCAATATGATTAAACATGACCAAACGTTTCGGGTGAATAATTGTAATCCATTTTCATATATATCCTATATGTTTATATTTGTTTATATCATGATATATGGTTATATATACACACATATTATATGTATATAGTATATATATATATAGTTATATATATATATATATACAATTATATACATACGGAGGTTTCCTAAAATGGGGGTACCCAAGAATGGATGGCTTATAATGGAAAATCCTATTAAAATGGATGATCTGGGGTACCCCTATTTTAGGAAACCACCATATATATCCACACGGTAGATACAGAAGCATGGCAATTTCTCGCCAGGTCCATCGAGCCTATCGGATCCTCAGCGATGAGGCTCGCGGCTTTTGTTCGTCTTGCGCGGCCCGTATGGTAAGCCCAAGATCTAAAAAGGCAACGGAGAAATCATAAGGGGTTACCCTCTGGTAAACTAACATAACTATGGAAAATGGCCATTTATAATGGATTTTCCCATTAAGATCATAAGTCTTTTTCCCATCAAATATGGAGGTTTCCTGCAAATTTTCCCTTAAACCAATCCAATGATAAGGGGTTAATGTTGGTAGAACAAAGCCATAAACCATCCCCAACTTCACTATAAATGGGTGGTAGTTGCACCAATCCCAAATGGCTGGTTTATGACATTGTTTTACCCACAGTAATGGGATTTTGCATGAGTTATATATACATGATATTACATAATATATATGTATATGATTGTATATGTATTGATGATTATTATATACTGACCAACATGGGTTTAATTAGGGGATTTCACTTGACAATGTGATTGAATGGTACTTGACTATGAGAAAATGAGGACGGATTAAAACCTATGATTGGTTTTCATATTTTTCAGGATCAACATCCATAAATCCCTGCTATTTTGGTTTGAACAGAAGGTTACTGGATTTTGATCCGTAACCAAATCATGTTTTAACTAATTCCAAGGTTTGGGTATCCCGCATTGGATAAATCCAAATGTTGCGGCAACCATCCATTTTCTAGTCAAACACAATGTTTTCCTGCAGATGTTCTCGTGGAACAGTCTAATGGATGGTGGATGCATGTCTGAACATATTCAAAATGGGGAATCAAGACATATATCACGCGAATCTCACGGGCAATACCAACTGACTATGGGATGCAAAGCTCTTACCCTCTGGTAAACTAACATAGCTATGGAAAATCACAATTTTTAATGGGAAAATCCATTATAAATGGCCATTTTCAATAGCTATGTTAGTTCACCAGAGGGTAATGTCTTCCAAAATTTCAACAACTCCTATGTTTTTCCAGTGGATTTAGACACTGATCTCAGTTTGTCCGCGAAATGGTGCCCCTTCCAGCTGCCACTGGGAAGATCCGATCAGAGACTGAGGCACTGCGTGGCTTCTATGTCGGGAACTTGGTGAGACAGAAACCCTGGCTTCACTCGTCATTATTCATCATGGGGTCATCATGACTGCAATCATCAATGCGAAGGTAAGGATGATGTGTTTTCTTCTCCTTCTTCATCATCCTTATCACCACCACCACCACCATCATCATCATCATCATCATCATCATCATCATAATCATCATCATCATCATCATCATCATCATCATCATCATCATCATCATCATCATCATCATCATCATCGTGTTGTATTTTTTTTTATGTATGTTTCAAATTGGGTTGGTTTATGACTCAAATAACTAGCTTGAGGTAGATATATCGAACTAGTTAATGGGGTAACAGCAGCCAACAAACAAAACTGGGGGCCTCTCCTCGAACTGGCGGCCTCACCTTGTTGATTGGTGATGAGTCATAGAGGAATATACTACCTTGTTTTTCATGGGGATTGTTAGATATTCTTATCTATAAAAGGAATATTTCCTAAGCAACCAGTATAGCCATGGTTACGAATCATTACTTTTAAGAGCATTCACCTATATAATATCATTAGCTATAGTTAGAATATCAATATTACTCACCACCCAGTACTTATATGGAGGTTTCCTAAAATGGGGGTACCCCAAAATGGATGGTTTATAATGGAAAATCCTATGAAAATGGATGATTTGGGGGTACCCCTATTTCAGGAAACCTCCATATTCCTATTTTTTGATGGCCATTACCACAGCTGGTGACATGATATGCCTCGACTGCCGTCCCCCAGGAGAAGTACGGCCTCTCTGGCGTACGCCTGGCCGAGAGCCTTTCCGACGAGGAGGGCGCTGAAGGCGAAACCAAGTGGAAGCCATGAAAAACGGGAAGGGATGGGGAGTTCATCAGCAAAGATGTTGGATTGAACCATCCAAAAAGGTAGTTTTAATGGTTTATATACTGTAACCATGTTTTATTGTTTTTTTTTGGTTGGAGTTCGCGGAAACCAAGTGGATGGATAGGGGTTTAACCCTTAATTCTGGAGAAACTGAGTGGATTTGCCCATGAACAATGGGAAGATATGGTGATTTCAGCATCAGTATTGACGACTTAGCCATCAATAATGGTGCCTTAACCAACAAATATGGTAGTATAGTAAGGACATGATGAGGATACAATGGATAATATTCTAGAATATTCTAGATAAATTATGTCGTGATCTCACGTCGTGACGTCACCGGAATGATGGTTTCTTGATGGGGGGATCATCCCCAAATGGCCTGATGATAGAAACTTTTCTTTTCAGGTTGGTGAATTGTTATGATTCAACTATGATTCAACCAGATACATTGAGAATGTTGGGAAATATACTGGGGATATTTAAGAAAAATACCTGAGGATCCAGCCGTGCTTTCTGAGGGAGTCAGAGGCTGGGATAGGATTTGGGGGGTCTAAGTAGCTTCTCAGGAAGTGCGACTGGATCGGGGTGGCTTTGCTTGAGAAATCGTACTGTAATGTGACGGGTATGTAGTATGTACTTGATACATGCAATAACAATATTGGAGATATACAAAAGGGATATTGATACAATCGGGAAAAATAGAGCAACTATGCTGTAATTATTGACCATTGCCACATGGTTATAAACAATGAGATACAATTGGTAATTATACAAATTGAATGTTGGGGATGTGAGTATAGATTGGTTACACGGTTACATATACACAGCAACTTTGAGGGTCTCCAATTCACCATCTTTTTTTCCGCACCAAAAATCGCGACATCTTTTTCCTTCCTGCAGGTGCGGTGAGCTTAATCGATGATCGGCTGAAGGACACACGGATGCTACGGGAGCTGGCTTGACGACCTGGGAATTTATTGACCCATTGTGAATGGATGTGTGGGACATATATGGTGATAGTGGTTGTAATGGTACAATTGATAGAATATTAGTTGAATCAATGGGATTGTTGCAGTACCCCATTTTGGTTGGTTAATTGATCCCTGGTGGTAAATGGCAAAGGGCAAAAGAAATCAAAAAACAAACAACAATGGATGAATGCTGAATAATTGAACATGAAAGGAATATTAATTGGAGATATACCCTCTGGTAATCTGTTTCCATAGCAAACTGTTAAATAACCAGTGGGTAGATTCTGGCTGGTTGTTGTTGTTAGGCTTAGGTTGCAGTGGAGGA
Organism: Symbiodinium sp. clade C Y103; assembly: GCA_003297045.1. Classification (NCBI taxonomy): domain Eukaryota; class Dinophyceae; order Suessiales; family Symbiodiniaceae; genus Cladocopium; species Cladocopium sp. clade C. The sequence continues at coordinate 70,841 of BGPT01000002.1, forward strand.
ACATGATGTGATATCATCGATATCGGATGTTTGTTCTGGCAAAAAACCTGGAAGAATATTTCGCTTCACCATGGAAACAAAACTCTTCTTGCAGCATCTTAGGTTATAGCCATGACATCATCAGAAGAGATGCTTCATGTCAGGAAATTGTCCTGTACAACTGGATTAATGCAGAATGATGAAATCTATATCAACGTGGGTATTGGCAATTTGTTGAAGACCCATGTGACCCAGACACATGCAAAGTGCCCATGTCAATGTATAGTATTGAACGCTTCGGATTTTGGATGCACGCAAGTTTGATCAGACACAATCCCTTCACCAATGATGATAAATACCCCGAAACGGAATCCTGGTCTGGTCTTGGATCTATGTATTTTGGGGCCCCCTATTGGTGTTTCATGTTGCGGGGATGGGATTACTTAAAAACCAGGTGTGTGCATTCAGTGCATTTGAGACGTATCTTCATCCACAGGGTCAAGCAAAAACCTCGCGGACCCAAACTCGGAAAATCCCATCCCCGTAAAAAAAACTTCCCATAGATCCAACAAGAAGCCTTTCGCTCCGTGGAGGTGCTTCATAGGATGGGAGTACTTCACCATACTTCACATCTTAGGGCAGAGGTAAGCAGAAACCAGCCGCTCCCTCGTGGCTCAATTTCTGCAGCTTCGACAGGGCCAGAGATTCTCGACCCGAAATGACGACTGATCAGACCGCCAGATTGGTGACATGTGTTGACATGGAACATCCACCATCTACAGATGATTTTCCCTGCAAACGAAATCCGTCACGGCCGGGCCACAGGGATTTCCGCCGGCCATGGCCAGGACACGATCTCAGGGTACCAAACATCCAAGATCTCAGGAAATGTCTCCAGCTATGCTTACCACCCACGCCCACCCGCACCCACACACATAAACACGCAGTTGAACATAATAGGCTCTAATTTTTTCAGTCCGTCCTGACAAGCGATCCTGGACACACAATCATCACTCATCTGACTTTTCTACAGCTGCGTATGCAAATACAGTAGTGTATACAGTACTCAGTGCCCCAAAATCCGTCCTTTGGTTTTGACCAGTTCAGCATGAGATTTCGCCGCAAGCTCCGTGTGTTGCTGGCACTGGCTCTATCCTCAGCTGCTTGGAGCAGCTTCTCCTTCGCCTTTGGCCCTGCCGCGCCGCCCACGCCCAACGCGGCGAATGCGGAGACAGCGGAGAGAACGGAAACGGCCACGGGGCCCCTGTTGTTGGGAAGAGAGCAATGGCAGTTTCATCAATGGAGAGCAGAAACGGATGCTGGCTCTGGTGGTTTTGGAATGTTTTTGAAAAGTTATTTTGAAATATTTCGGACATGGGATAGAATGTGGAATTATCTCCCAATTAGTACCGTCATATCCGCATTTTTTTTTGGTATTTTCCATCCCTCAGAATGGGATGACGACATCCCCAGTGACTACCAGGATGATATCCGTGGTGGAACTTCAACAGCGTCCTTGAAAGGTTTGACTGATGCCTCAGGGCAAGCGGAGTTTGCAGGGCTGTTGTCAGATGTTGAGAATGCCTTCGCAGGCAGGGGTGACTTAGGGCTGGCAGCCATTTCGAGGTGGAAATCCAACCCTCCGTTTATTTTAGATACTCCTCAAATTGAAAGACTGCTGATCTGTATTGGACCTATTCAACCCATTGAAGACTTGGGGGCCCGTATGGGGCTATTCAATATGATAAGGGGAAGACATTTTTTCACACCAAAGAATTGACATTTGTGTTTTTTTTGTTCTGACCTTCCAATCAGTTTCTGCTCCGCTTGCATATCACACTTGGCTCAAAAAAGTGACTCCCTGGATTCTGACTGGATTGATAAACATGTTTGCATTTTTGTTGATGAACTGTATAATGTCTACAGAGTACAGTACAGGACAGTATATAACATGTAAATACATGTAACATAAACTAGATGTATATCGACAAGTATACAATATCTAATATACATACGGTACAGCACTCGGTCTCCTTCTATTTTCACATTGATGTCACAATCCCCACACAAAAAAGGGCTGCAGCTCGCGTCGAGGCGTTACTCTGCAGTCCAAGTTCGTTCCAGAACCATTGGAAGAAATGAAAGGATTAGTCCTGGAATCTCGGAAATGGTTGCTGTAGCCAGCAAGCAGTTTCTGCATATTTTTCTCCCATTTATTTTTTGGGTGAACTGTTGAAAAGCAGAGAAACAGCCGAAACAGACAGTTTTTCTCTGGGATGTTGACAGTAGAATCTGCCATAGGGATTTAATCAACAAATATGACATTCAATGGATTCGTTTGTTTGAGAAAATCTGCTGGAAACCCTTGGGTCTTTTTACTTTTACCCCAGAAATTGAGGTGTTTCCTGCAAATTGTCCCCTAAAGCGGCTTATAGTTTCTTAATGTTTCTTAGCTGGGATATCAACTGAGGAACAAGTAAAGCATTACATGAGGGTATGCAATGGGAGGAATATCCATAGCTGCCATACTGTAGCTAGTGGGTACCTTGGTCGATTTTTAACTCAATCATATGGATGCCATTGGCAAACATTTACCGTCCCACGTTTTCAGGGTAGCTCAGATAGCAGCATTCCATGCTAGTATGGTTGTATATAGTGTCTTGTTTAGGCGTATATATGTATATATGTGTAGTAATCCCCAGAAAGATAGAAACGTGTTTCCAGGATGATATAGATTATATTTGCCTCGTGTTTCCAGGTTTGTGACTTTTTGATCTGTTTTGGGTTACTGTACAGCCATATTCAACCCATTTTCATCGATCATTCTTTGGATTTTGACCCTTTCCCTCCAGACTTTGGAGTGATGGATGTGGCATGATGTGGAAATGTGGGACTCAGAATGAAGGGCCTATTTATTTCACTCCAACATTCTACAGTTTCTACAGTCACGGGAACACTGGGAACTAATACAGTAGGTGTTCTACGCTCGTGCCAGGGTTTTTGTTTCTTAGGAATTGGGTGATGCGGACGACAAGGACTATGCGATCTCCTTGCGAATGTTGGGAGCGCCTGCAGGCTTGGCTGTGGATTTTCCTGCGGACCGTATCCTGAACACCTGCCTCTAAATGTGTTTTTTCGTTGTGGACGTGGCGATAATGACAAGGGTTCCATGATCGTTTTGAGAAGTGTAGGCGAGAAAGATGGACATCTATATGATATATTTTATTCATGCTCTCCAATCTAGTGCATTGCATCGAAGCGTTACAAACATGTGGTATAGCCGGTATAATAGCCAACAATAGACACCAACCAATGAGGAATTATGTTATATACAAGGAAACTGCATGAAGTCATCAAATCCTATGGTGGTCATGCTGACTGCCCAGGGGTGGAACATATCTACCGCTTCAGTGCCAGCTCGGGAAAGATGGTAGAGATGTTTCTTGGTCACGCTGCAGGAGGGTAGCAGGTGGTGGCATTTTTTGCAACTGCTGGATGAAAGACTCATGTCTCCTATCCCAAAAGAATATTCAGACAAGGTTTAACGCGCCACTAGTTATTTTAGTAATTATATACATATAATAGCCATTTTAATCTATTTTAGTAGATGTTACCTTTTCTATCTTTGTTGGGTTCCTACAATCCCTACGATTGTTGCTCTTTATTCTGCAAATCACAAACACTGTATCTGCTGCGTTTGGATTTGCAGCACTATTCTCTGGAGTATTCTCAAGGTTTCAACATGTTTCAAGCCTTTTTGGTCAATGAATCGTTTCAAAGAACAGCTTGCTTCGGCTACTATCCTGATATATGGAGGTCTCCTAAAATAGGGGTACCCCCAAATCATCCATTTGAATAGGATTTTCCATTATAAACCATCCATTTTTGGGTACCCCCAGCCATTAGGAAAGCCCCATATCCCAAGATCAGCCATCGGTTGGCTGCTGGATGACCTCGCCGCCATCAAGGTATTTCAGAGACTTCAAGCCAACCCTTCGAGGACTGAACAGTTTTGGTGCTGAAAATTGCACAAAAAAAAGGTGACCTTCATCACCTAAAATGTTGGTAAAACAATAAACAATCCCCAATTTCACCATAAATAGCTGGTATAAACCATCCCCAAAATGGGTTATTTATGATTTTCTTACCAACATTCATCAACATCCATCGACCAATCCCTCCATGAGTTTCTCCGCTAACTCCAGACGCAGGACAGACGATGGATGAGGTGAAGCAGCCTTTGGTACTTGAACGAGTCCAATCCATTGCTCTTCAAACCCGAAGTTCGTTTGGTACGCCTGCAGGATACGCGTGATTTGAAGTGTTTTCTAGAATTTCATGTATGTATATATATATATATATACACATATTTCATTCAAGATGAATTCTGAGATTGAATTTCATTCGGACAAGTCTTTGTACTTTACATTTTAGTTGGGTAATATTGGGTAATTAATTATTCATTGAGTGTAGTAGGACTCTGCTCCCGCGTTACAAATAGAAACTGACATTTTATCACCAGCATCAGCATCAGCTGCAGGAGACTTCTCCCTGATCCTCTCGAAAGTTTCGGGCATCCCTGGCCGAGAGCTTCCTCCACCACCGCCTCCGGCACGAAAAACGAAGTGGACCTGCAGTGCATGTGGAACCATGAATTTTGAAACTTGGACCAGCTGTGGAAAAAACAATTCTTGGACCTTCTGGTAATGATGCAATAGTTCATGGCAATGAAAAACTTGAAAAGCCTCATGTTCCACTGCCGTGTGTACCATTGGGTCGACCTCCCAAAAATCATCAAAGAATCTCAAATCTCCCAAGAAGCCGCACAAAATGCTGATCCGAAATGAGAAGATTTTGGTTTTTTGGTGATTTTGGCGATTTTTGGTGATTTTTGATGATTTTTGGTGATTTTTGGTGATTTTTGGTGATTTTTGGTGATTTCTGGTGATTTCGGATCACATGTTCGGAGAAACCCATGGTCTGCTTGGTGGGACCTCGTAGACTTCGTAGACCCTGTGAGAAGATGCATTGTTTGAGATGTATCCAACCTTACGGGTACATTGAAAAAACATATTGTTATAGGTGTATTGAAGAATCAATAGCTAATTTTATTATATATTATAGAATATATATATATTATAAATCACATGTTTGTGTATACATATATCATATGTAGAAATAGGTATATTCACACATGTTTACATACTTATATTATATATATATAAGTATGTAAACATGTGTGAATATACCTATTTCTACATATGATATATATATATATATACACATGTGATTTATGATATACATATATTATATATATAATGCTTATATTAATATGTATATATATATATGTATTATGTGTTTGGCGCATTTTTTTGCTCCCCAGGACACCTCTAGATACTGCACTCGCTGCGGTGAGAGCCGCAATGCGGAAGAAGAGCGTGAAGCGAGAGCAACGGCGGAAGAAGCAAGAAAGCAGAACCTGAAATGGGAATGCAGTGCCTGAGTAAAAGCAGGGGAGGAAAGTTTTACCACCAATATTTGGTGTATTTTTTTTTACCTATGTTCCTACGATTTTCCAGTTTTCCATTTTCCATATTTTTTAGGGTTGAGCTGGTGATTAATTATGTCAACCAATGTCAACCACAGATTTTACTTAATCAGGGAAAAAAAAACTGGCTGATTGGTAACAAGTGACCATGTGCTATTAAAAGGGTAAACTAACAACAGTCTCCAACCAACCAGGTGTTTATCAATCTTGGATGAACATTCATATCAGTCATGGCAATAACACTCAGGATATATGACATCATTTGCTTGATATTTTGACGTTTTAGTTTGGTAGTTTGTGGTGGGATGTATTTGGGGTATAAGCCCTACTACGTGGGGCATAAGCATATTCATGGTGCCCCATAGTTGGCTAAGGTTGTTTCTGACTAGATGAAACAGGATTTGTGGTGTGACATGTCACATGTCTATATAGTTGTTGGAGTTATAGCTGGGGGGGCGCTACCTTGTTGTATTCATTTTGGCATCTGTCAAGATTTGCAGCCCAGGGACTGCAGATTCTTACTTTATTTTGGGGTTCCAAACTTTGGGGTTCCTAATTTTGATCTACGCGCATAATTGTTTCACATTCTTATTAGATTCCTATAATATGTTTCATCTGTTTTCCTGGAAGGATAGTTTCAATTGAGTGGTGAGATGGGGAACTACCAACCAGTGATGTCTGCCAGTGAAAGGATTGCCAGTTGTTCACTAGCTCATGTGACTACAACAAGCATTCAGGGAATGGGGGGGTGCAATGCAACAAACATGAACCAACAAAAATAGGGAAGTATGAGCATCCGTTTTGTCACACCTACACTGAATATCCCTAAAAGGTGGTATGGCATTGTCAACATTTGCCCAGGTCTTTTGTGACTTAACATGTTGATTGGGATTTCTGATTGGGTTCACCATGGTGAACTATGTGATTCTTGGCTATCCCCCAATTTTCAGACACCTTCCATCACCGCATCGGCCTTTTCCATCGCTCGAAACGCGGAACTTCCCGAGGTGCCTGTGGGACGAAAAACTTCCCGGGCTCGGAGGAGTGTTTCAAGTGCGGAGCACCGAGGCCTTGAAGGTGCCACGGTCGTTGCGCGTTGCGTTGCGGCGAAAATTCGCGAAGTCGTGTGGCCGCTGCCGCGCTGCGGGAGTGGATGGAAAATACATGAAAATACTTTAGGTCAAGATAGGTTCATGGAGTTAGGCACAACCAGTTTGTACATGGACTACTGGGATTTTTATGTGGTTTAGAGATGTTTATGGTCCAGTTACAAAAAAGGTAGCTAATCTCTAATCTCATGACTCATCTAAGTAGGTCAAGCACAAATAGCGACATCTCCTGTACAATGTCTAGCCACCCATTGTGATTTCGAAGCAATTGGGAAGCCCCTCAGAGTATCACGGATTCCCTCGGTGGCAGTTGTTCCATTTCGGGCTTTGGGCACGCCTGCACCACAGCTAGCGTCCAAGCAGTAGTCAGTGACATCACCTCACCTCACTGGTGCTTAGTAAGGGATGGGGGGAATCGTCTACAATACTCTTGTAACATATTTATGGAAAATCACCATTTTTAATGAGAAAAATCAACTATAAATGGCCATTTTCAATAGCTATGTTAAATTACCAGAGGGTAATGATAGCTATTAACAGTCATACCGTTCCCCCATTCCCTGCGTTCAGCAGCAGTAAGTCAATCATCTCAGCCAAGATCATATGGGGCGATACCAACTATATACAGCCAATTTGATTGGAGGTGATACGACCTGATTTCTTCTCAGCTGTCTCAACACCAGGCATTTCTTTAAATTTGGGACCCCCAAACATTCTTTGCTCCTGAAATTATTTTGTAAGAGTCAGTTAAACCATGGGTTCTAATATGGTTTCATAGTGATTAATATCAAAGTCCATGTCTTAAGAACGCCCTATAAGGGAAGGCCCCCGACTTTTATGGTTAAATCCTTTATTTGACTACAAGGTGAGGCCCCCCAGTGAAATGTTTGTTGGTTTATAAAGCCATGAATACTATAGTTACATTGCACTTCATCGTTATTGTTAAAAATAGAACAAAAGTGCACTTTCATGACATTCACAACAAAATGATATCAAGTCATTACTAGTACCTTCATATTGACCCAACACTCAGGTTATGAGTCAAGTTGGCTATCGTCAACAGGGGCCTTAAAACCGTCCACAACCGCGGTTTCCGCAACGAAGCTCCCCGAGGACCTGGAGCTGCGTGTGCGGCGTTTGGTTCGGAAGCATGAGGAGCCGACCGCGTTTTAAGGGGGCGGGAAGCGCATTTCTATGGGATCTCGATGCGATTTTCATGGGATTTTCATGGGAGTTGATGATAGTTCATGGGATTTTCATGAGATTATATGGGAATTTCCGTGAGAACCAACAATGTTGAGACATTGAGAAAAGATGTAATCAAACATGACAGGCCGCTCGGAAATCCCGGCCTTTGAGATTGGAAAACAGAATCAAACTAAATGAGGATTTTTGCAGCAAACCATGTTTGATTACCAGAGGGTATCCAAGAAATGGTGGATTTGCATGCATTTATCACCCAAAAAGTCTAATTCATGTTTGATGGGGAAATGCTTCAATCACTAAGAATTATGGATTTGATCTATCAAACCGATTTGTCCACACATGGAAAATAGTTCCAGCCAACCAAGGAAAATGAGGGTCTAACGTACGGATAGAATGGGATGTGCAACAACATGATATAGGTTTATTTGAAATGGAAAATGCTCCAAAATTGCACTTTGATTGGGAAGCTGGTACTGTAATAAACCATTGGATTTGGGATATTTACACTATTTTCAGACAAATCTCATATCGTAAAGGGTTGGCTTGCGAGTCGAATGATTGGGGTTGGAATGTAGATTTGGTGCGGCATAACTCTTTGCACAGACTATTAACATCTATTGAATAAATTAGAATAATCCGAATGGTACTTACATCCCACACTTGTATTGCTCCTTTTCTTACTGGGCAATGTCTACTATCCGCCCATGGTATCCCGTGGTGGTTTGGGGCCGTGCGGTTTGGAATGGACTTTGTTGGGGGATTATCATGACGTAACCCCCAGAAAGATAGAACATTGATTTGATGTTTCTTTTTCAAACACTATTTCACTATTGATAGATTTATCACTATTTTAAGTGGGGTTTTACTTTTCGATCTTTTTGGTGGTTGCTACAACCATTAGTTGATTTTTCTCACCATCTGTCCCTATGTTTGTACCAAACCAGCCCCCATCCTGATTGTTGAGACAGGAATTGCGGGCTCAGCGCTTGCTGGCGTTGAATGGCGGGGATCTCAGCAACGGTTTGGGATGTTGTTGGGTTCCCCCCCTCCGGTACTCAAACAAGGGACAATGATCTCTACCCTCTGGTAAACTAACTTAGCTATTGAAAATGGATGAAAATGGCCATTTATAGTGGATTTTCCCATTAAAAATGGTGATTTTCCATAGTTATGTTAGTTTACCAGAGGGTAAATGGGTGATTTTCCAGCAAGCTCTTTTTGATGACCAGAAGGTAATATAGATAGCTATGGAAAACCACCCACTTTGCATAGTGTTTTGTTGGATTACCAGAGGGTAGAAAGCTCCAAACAGTTTGGGACTAAATCACCAAACATGTCCAAACACCTTCTCAGAGGGTATTTGGGGCAATAGGGTAGATTGGTGTTTATTTGTTTGTTTAAGTTTTTAGGACGGCTTGAACGGCCTTTATGACCTTTGGCTGATCAATATGGTTTCCCAAAACCGCGGTCAATAGCCAATGCATGTATATGATATACATATGAGGGTGGTCACATGGTTTGCAGAAAACAAACCTGGTTGATGCCTTTAGGATGGTTGCCACCCTTAATGGGGATTGTCATAAATGCGTCATACTGTAAATGCCTGCAGGATTCCTGACCGAATTCTGAAACAGGATGACTCCAAGGTTTTTTCAGTTTGTTTGTTTTTTTGTACGTGGATTTGCTGAAGATGACTTTTAATTTTGGCAATGGATTTCCCACTTGGGAAGTCTATAGTTGGTTGTTTTTTGGGGGAGGGAGGGTTCCTAAAGTGGTCCAATGTCGAGGTTCCAAAATACTTGAGCAACACAATTGCTTCGACGTTTCATTTCTGAAGAGCCACAAAACATGGCCGTGAGAACATTTGACTACGAATCAACATTTCAGCCTTCCTTTGGATTTTTTTGGTTGCTAACAACAGGTACCCCAAAGTATCCCCAAAGCTTGTCATTGTTTTCCCCAGTCCAAGGCCACATCATTGTCAGACAAACCCAATTCAGTAGTTGGGATACCCACATGCTCATCATATGGATATTTATATATATACATATACATATTATGTACCAGTATTTATACCAACAAAGCGACTAACAAAAATACTCCAACAGGTATTTGAAACCGGGTTTCATCACGGTTGCACCGTTGTGATGTTGGGAGGGCACAGCGGGCACAGCCAGGCTCCTTTCTTCTCTCCCTCTCGGCTGCTCCAGTGGTCAATGGCAACACCTTCAGACGCCATGGCCACAGTCTACTGAGTCCAGATGAGATCTGAGAACCCATGGACAGTTGAGGAAAACCCATGGAAAAATCCGGTGAAATCCCCGAACTACTGGGAGGTTTTGAATGGGCAGTTGATCAATAAATGGTGGATATACCCTCTGGTAATTTAACATAGCTATTATGGAAAATAGACACCATTTATTTATAGATGATTTACCATAGTTATGTTAGTTTACTGGATGGTAATTGTGATGTGCTAAACCCAATGCCATTGGTGGTAGGATTTTTGATACTCGCAATTACAAATGTAATGGAATATAGTTTACTGTTGGATACACAACAGTAGGCAGGATGAAAACTGGTACTGCAGTCTGAAAACAGGGTTTGGAAGATCATATAAAATTTTGGCATGTCGTAGTTCTTTGTTGAATTTGAAGCATGAATTGCCCTTGGACACACAGACTGGTTGGCCACTTTTGCTATCAAACTTTCATCTTGGGGATAACATGGCCTAAAACATGTTGAACCCAGAAAAATCCGTTCAATATCGTTCAATGCAAAATTATGACCCAAGATTGTGGTTCCCAGTGCTTTAACTCACCATACTCAACTATGCCAGAGTGATTCAGAAGATCTTGGGATTCCATCAAAACCACAGGGGCCCGTGGGGCGTTGGATGGCGATTCGTTGGTTGAGAAAACTCCAACAGCTAGAGTCTTATGGCAGATATATCTATAGTTGATTTGGCTTTATAGACTAACTTATAACCAGGTGCACAGCCTTGCACCAGTGAGTGAAGCCACCAGTGGATCTTTGTGGGCAGATCTTCCTGTTGTCGTTTTGAGGTCGTTTTCGTTTGCATTATTCCGCCTTGTCCCACTCGGTGCAGATTCGTCTCTCAGACGCTGGGCCGGAGCAATTTTTGAGATAGCCATAGCCTATAGGTTGATAAATCGTTGTTTTTTGGTGGGTTGTAAGCACGCGACATGGGGAGAAACAGGTTTTTACATGGTTTTTAGTGGGCTTTAAGCACCAAACATCACATCCACATGGGGAGAAACAATGATACCTTGATTCATGGTTCATTGGGCACCCCATGTGGGGTACCACCTGGTTTGTTGGGGCTAACAGCCGGGTGTGGCTGAAGGGATCTAGGGGATACCCTCTGACAATCTGCTTGGCAATGAAGAAACCAACCATGATAAAGCCAAGGTTCAATTTATATGATCCATATTATGGTAATTTAATTAAACATGTTTAAACAATTAAAGGAGATGCGTCTGTGAATGGCTATGATTTTCATGGGATTTTGCATTGCCAAGGGCCAGGGAAAACCACGGGATACGCCACCAAAAACTCAACTTCGGGTGGAAGGTGGTGCAACAGTTTGTTGGCGAAGTTGGCTGAGAAAATTTCAATGTTGGCTTTATGATAGATATGTCGGAAGATTTTCATACAAGGACCTGCAAAGATAACTATATAGATATACTCCTTACTGGGTATAGTTAGATGGTTAGATATCCATGTATAATAATTAATTATGTACATATATGATCATATATTGTACCTATATGATATATCATATGATATATGATATGTATATTATGTCATAACGTTATATATACTGTAATATACAGTATATCATATGTTATATATATATATATACACATGTATATGTTCTAGAGATATCCCAGGAGATTCCCATATTTCAGCTGGAGATATTCCCACTGGCGCAAACATCGCCTGCCCAGGAGCGCTTTTGCTTGACCGTGGGAGGTGCAGGGGCCCTAGGGCCCTAAGGAGCCTCAGGCTCTCTGACTGTGGGACGCGGCCAGCTATTAGGATGGCTCAAGGTTAACAACCATTACCCTTTGGTCATTTAATCATGGTTTAACCATGAAAAATGTTGTGATTGTTCATGGAATTTAATGGGATATAGTGGAGATATCCTCTGGTTATGATTTAAACATATTTAAGAGTTTTCTATGGAACCCCTGGCCATAGAAAATAGATGATCAACATGATGATTTTACCGAACTTAGAAATGGTGATTTGCAAGATCGCAAAGTGTTGAATTATCACACGTTTGATGTTTTTAGTGTATTTTGTTTTATTAAATTGAACATGCTTGGGATACCCAATGTTGACCCATCATTGGTACAAAGATTCTGGATTTGACTCTGGCTGAAAAATGAATGATACCACAAAATTGCGATCAAATATTGGGGAAACTTGTGATTAATCAATATTAATCATCAAAATTTTGGGTACCTTTTCCCCACTTAGGGGTCCATCCCAATTTTTGCAAGTGGTCAATAAAGTCAAGTTTATAACTTGGGTCTACCATTATAGTTGGGTTGTAATGCGGTTACTACCTACTTCCTATCTGAGGTCTTCTTGCTTAATCCTATATTTTTGATGGTGAACTGAGTTAACGGACATTTTAAATATCTGCAATGCATAGTTGCTGCGTAGCAGCCCATTGATCTGCTGTGTCTATAGAGCCAGACTTCGGCCGGGCGACTCACCGAGGCTTCCCATGTGCAGTCGAGCAGCGGTGCTGGTGCTGCCAAATTGATGCTAGCAGCCAACACCAGTGTGGGGCCAGAGCTGACGAATTTTTGTTGTGATAGCCATGACACGATCGCCAAATTGCTGTGACTTCTAAAAATGATGTTTTTTACTGATCATGATCATTGTCTATCTTCTCTTTTGATTCTAAAAGAACATATTGATCTTAGGTGAAACCACATTCCGTTTCGTCATCCGGGTGTGATGCGTTTACTTGCTCGATCGGGAGGTGATTCCCGGGACCAACGTCAGAACGTCACTCAACGTCGGCCTCTGAGTGGGAGCGATCAACTGGGCCAGTGGTGGAATAGATCCTGTCATTGGGCGATCCCTTCAACTAAATGGAATTTCCATAAGGGGTAGTACCCCAATAGCTGGATGCTTTATGTCATGTAAAATCCCATTAGAAGGGATGATTTAAGGGTACCCATTTGTGGAAACCACCAAATGTAGATGTGTCATGATGATAGAAATGGCTTTTGTCTGATCATTAAGGATTGGAAACCTTCAAACCCAATGGTTTTTTGTTTCTCCAGCAAGATGGAAGATGCAGTTTTTTTTGGGGTATGCTGTACACAATTGTGAGACAAACCCAAATGCAGTTTGGGAAGGCCCAGAGATTGTCATCGCTACATCGAAAAATAGTGTGACCCATAGCGGCACCCGGCCTTTTTGAATGGACCGGACGTTCCCAGACTTGCTCCAAGGGAATGTACGAGACAACAAGGTAAACATCCTGATACTGATACATTTGGTTTAAAAAAATATGGCTTCCTGTGAAGTTTCCGGCAAAATGCCATCGACAATGTGAGGGTTTGTCTGAACATTTAGGCGAAAAAAATCGAAAAAGGGAAAAGCTCAATTCCAAGCGATGAGGATCATTTCACCTACTGTGGATGGAAGAAATCCTGCACCACCTAGGATGGTTGAAACATGTTGAAACCATATATATATATATATTTATGATATTGGGAGAAACATGAAGAAACTATCTATCAGCTGGTGCAGGATTTCTTCCATCCACTGTCCCACAGTATCCAAATGGCAATTTTGTGGTATCCCCGGTATCCCCCATGTGGCATAAGCACTTTGCGCCCGCCCAAAGGTGCAAGAGGTTGTGGACTGTAACATCTGATATTTCAGGTGTATAGTGTATAGTATGTAAAATATAATTAGATTTGATATTCAATATGTGTCTGATATATGTTGATACAAATTGTCACATGACATGGTAATATCATGTGATATCCATTCAGATATATATATATATATATTCAGGTTAAAAGATATGTCCATGTCTAGATTTATCAACCTTAGGACAGAGCACCTGGCCACACCTGGCCCCAGGTCACGGGGACATCTCCGGATTGTGAGCTGTCGGTGTCACGCTCCCTTTCGCCCCATTGTTTTGTCCGGGACCGCAGCTTTGAAAAAAGGTCTGTAACGGTTGGGGGCAAAATCTCTGGCGATCTTATGCCAATGGAATGTCCCACGTGAAAATGTGCATTGAATCATTGATGATTCAACCAAGAGAAGGACGATACTCAATTTAACGGTTCAACACTGTTCATATATTGACTGTGGGCCTGTGTCCATATTACCCCGTGTTTGTTGGTGGCTCCGATCTGATGAAAACGCGCGTTTTTACCAGTGCAAAACACCACCTAATTACGAGTTTTTATATGTTTTATCCCACTGCCCGCAGTGTTTTGTAGGGGTGGGGGGTGGGTGAGGGGTGGGGGGGGTGGGGGGGGGCGCAATAACGTTCTTTCTGTTGCACTTGCACTTGCACATGCGGGATGTTACGCCAGGACATGTTCTCTTGCACTTGCACACATGCGGGATGTTACGCCAGGACATGTTCTCTTGCACTTGCACACATGCGGGATGTTACGCTAGGACATGTTCTCTTGCACTTGCACACATGCGGGATGTTACGCTAGGACATGTTCTCTTGCACTTGCACACATGCGGGATGTTACGCTAGGACATGTTCTTTTGCACTTGCACACATGCGGGATGTTGCGCTAGGACATGTTCTCTTGCACTTGCACACATGTGCTGAATGCATTGGCCCTCACTCGAAAATGTCGAGCAAACCAGGTTGGATGTGTTCCAGTGAACTACCTAGATATCACCAAAGACAGTGATTGGCNTGGCCCTCACTCGAAAATGTCGAGCAAACCAGGTTGGATGTGTTCCAGTGAACTACCTAGATATCACCAAAGACAGTGATTGGCTGTGGATCTGATGATTAAAAAATACCTGCACTTCTTGCTCAGCGCGCGTTTTCATCAGAGCGGAGCGTTGTTGGTTGATTCGCCCTTCTTGATGGTTAAATCAGGTTACCTTCTGGAAATCAAACTGATGATTCTCCCATTTACATGACCGTCACCTTCCATTTACCTATCGATGGGTAATCAGCCCTAAAATCATCAGGTAAAGTCATCACCCTAATTACATACCTATCTCAGAGGCAACCAGAAGGGTTTGGGTGATTTTACATGTCCATTTACAATAGCTTTCCCATTGCGATGCTTGATTTGGAGGGAAAAAACTTCATTTTGGATGGCAAAATCACCATTTTGAATGGATTGACGGGAAAATCTTAACCGGAGACCATGGTTTTCCCCATCAAATATAGGGTTTTCCTGTTAAAATTTTCCCTTCAACCAATCCAATAATAACCACTAATAGTCGATTGATAACCTATAATAACCATTGATAATCATCCCATTCCCCCATTCCCTACTAAGCACAAGTAAGCCATTTCCCAGGGTGTTTTCATGTTTTCATGTTCCAGGTCCAACAGAAGCTGGGCCTGTCACGCGACGGTCGTTACCTCTCCTTGATGATGAGTCCCTGGCTGTCGCGTGACCTATGCTGATGCTTAGCTATGGTTTATAGATATACCCTTTGGTTATTTAACATAGCCATGGACAATGGCTAATTTTGGATGATTTTCCCAGCTAGAAACCTCCATTTATCGGGGATTTTCCATGGCTATGTTAAATAACCAGAGGGTATAGTATTTGTATGTTTTGCATTGATCCGTAAAATACGATGTAGATTACTAGATAGACCATAGATATTAATAAACCATATATAAATATATATATATATGTATAACCGTATAGCCATTGAATTGAAATGGAAATGATATTATATGTACAGATAAACCTAGATAAACCATAGGGTCAAGGGTACGCACTGTTTCGCCATGTACACTCCATGGTTTCGGCATGTTTTCCAACATTCCTCCATCCATTTCTGTGGTTTTTTGTGGGTGATATCAAAACCATGGAACATTTGGCCAGCAACTTGGGAGGAATTGATCACACAGCTACACAATGCTACGGCCCAAACATGTTCAGACCCAAGAAACTTGACACATGCTGCTAGTAAATTGGAATGTTATATTGAAATATGTTAATTGCATGTTCAACCGTCCCTGGATTGTTTGGTACAACTTAATCTGTTTCCTTTGAAGGGTACTATATAAACCGAGCCGTACAACACCTATTTTTCATGTTCTGCAGGCATCAACGATTGAGCGTCTCAAAGTGGGGTTATATTCAAATTCATCAGAATTCATTAATTATGTTTGGCATTAGTTTTACCCTTTGGTAAACAAACATAGCTATTGAACATGGCCATAGAAAGTTCGTGGATTTTCCCATTAAAAATGGTGATTTTCCATAGTATTATGTAAACGTTTACCAGAGGGTAACAGTTATATTCCCAGTTATATGGTGTTTAATATGAACGCGGCATGGTGTTGATCACTTGACCCTTGACCCAAAAAATGACGCGACGGACGCTTATCTCACCAGTGGGCTGGCAGGTACAATCCGTGGAAGCTGCATACTCAGATCAAACGTCGCAGTCTGCCGGGGGTACCGGGGCACTTGCTATTGGTGGTGAATCCAATAGCGATAGAAATGGACACAGACATTGGAATAGCCATAGAAATTATATTGCTGATTCCATGTTATTCCAATACACATCATACTCAATTTGTGTTCTTTTTGGAATAACCAAAGCCTCACACATGTTGCTTTGACTGTTCTTCATTTGTTCCACGTTAGCAACAATGCCAGGTGCGAGAGGTTCAAGGTTTCCATCCCGGGTGCCTCGCATCCAGACATGGATCTATTTGAGTGATTGTCATTGGAAAGCAGACCCAGCGAGATAATTGCCTGAAACGATATTGATATCATTGAACTCAATCCATGTTCGTTAACAGAAACCAAAGACCAAAATTCATTGAAATCCAAGGTGTTAGGTTGAACATGAACCCAGACTTGCAGGTGTATATCTAGCATCCTCGGGGATGCACTAAAGTCACTAGTCTCAACCTATTATATGGGTGATACCAGTGTATTTGAATGTATTTGGTCAATCCCCTCAACCACCTGGTTGTTGAGGCCTCATGGGAACTTTCTCATCTGAGTTTGGGGCTCAGAGAAGCGCAAGAGGATGAACTATCCACTGGGGTCAAGCATCGGAATATCACCAAGCCAACATGAAAATCAGCAACACCAGGTATGGCAACCCCCAAAAAGATGCTGAACAGTTTGCAACCAGGATGGTAGTTCAATGATCTTTACTGCCTATTTACCTCATCTTTCCAGGTTTCCAAGTTTTCCTTCTATGACTGGGGTTATTTTCATCTCTCAACCGTTGTGAACCATTATTCACAATTAGCCAATATTCAACAAAAACATCATTTTCACATCATTTTCCCATGATTTTCCTATCGTTTTCCATCCACTTTAAAAAAAAAATCTGGCTCCGTTCCCAACCTGCGGTCTCTGCCAAGTCCCAGCCTGAGCTTCAGCTTGGTGAAGTCGAGTCTGCGAAGCGGCCATCGCGTTGCCTGGCACGGCAAGGATGGTGGATCATTGATTGGGAGTCCAATGGGATATCTAAAATAATTCTAACATGATCTATCAAGGTTATGCAACTATATATACATATGTAAATGATGGATATTGATGGATATGAATGAGATTCGATAGCTAAGTTTGGTTTATACTTCGGTGAACTGGGGTGAACACTGGATATATCTCAAGATACAAGCTGAGGCCGAGGCCCCGCACGAAATGGCTTGGTTGACCACTCAACGGTTCACTTGCTTAACGTTTGGGTTGATTGGGGAAATATAGCCAGAGTTATACATATACTTAGTGGGTTCATAGTTGATAATAGTGTAACTATGACTTGTGGTAGATAGATAGATAGATTAGATTAGATTAGATTAGATTAGATTAGATTAGATTAGATAGATAGATAGATAGATCGATAGATAGATAGATAGATATATGTATATGATATACACAAATATACACATACAGTCAATGGGTTTTATAAATCAAGAAGCATTCAGCTGCGCGGGGGCCTCACCTTGAACATGATGGCTTCATGCGGAAGAAACAGGGGAGGATTGAATATGAATTCATAGGAATAAGAAACCGTTAGAAACCGTTAGAAATAGTTAAACAGTTAGAAACCACCAAAAAGGGGTTAGAAACCGTTAGAATCATATTGGATAATATAAACCCTTAGAAAGAGTTAGAAACCATTCGAAACCCCCAAAAAGGGTTAGAATTGAATATGGATTATATAAACCGATAGAAACCACTAAAAAGATAGAAGAGCATAGAAGGGTAAAATCCTACAAAATAATACTGGAGTATTGAGATATGTTTTCCGGTTGGTGGTTTGAAATACGTTTGATTTCTATAATGTTTGGGATGATAATAATCCCTAATGACTGATACTTTTCAGAGGGTTTGAACCTATGAAGAAGGATTGAATATGAAATTGTAGGAATCTACTTTACATTTCGGATGAACATGGTTCAACATGGATTGAGTTTATGTATATTTATCTCCTGTAGTTCAGTTCTTGTTTGATATCGACCATTATTGTGCAGCTTTCCGGCCAATAGCTTGGACAACTTTGCTGGCAGAATTCCAATGTTGGATCGTTAAGTCATGTTAAACCCCAATTTTCTGCTAGTCAAGCCCTAAAACCAATAGTTGATCAGTGTTGCCCTCTGGTAATTGAACTTAGCCATGGAAAACCATGGCAAACCATTGGAAAACGCTCATTTTTAAATAGGTAAGTCACTATATATGGGCCATCGCCCATGGTTACGTCAAATTATCAGAAGGTATGCCACATCAACTTGTTCACTATTTCTGGTCAAATCCAACGTCTTTTGCTGTTCACCCTCCGGCAATCAGACATGGCTAACTGGAAAATTCCCCAGTGAGTTCGAGATTTTCCTAGCTGTAAACCTTGATCCCATTAGAACATCCTTTTGTAGATGAATTTCCACGAATTTCCTTTGGTTTTAATGGGAACATCATCCATAGATGCGGGATTTTCCAGCCAACCATGTTGGATGACACCAGAGGTACTCTTTTATATAGATATTTTCCAACTGTGCTGGGCGACATCAACTGATTCGCCCATTGTCAAGTTCGGTGAGGCGGGTGAGGCGACTACCAACAAGATCCAATCAGTCCATAAGAATCCATTGAACATCATCCAATAGATACTCTACTGTACTATAAAAACAGTCTTGAGTCATCTTGAATCCATATGATTTCTTACTTTTTAGCTAATAACACATGTATTTGTTGCATGTGTGTTGTAGCTTCCACAAAAACCTTGGAATATTTCCGGAGATTCCCTCCCTCTTGGGCGGCAACTGGGCGCCAAGGCCCGTGTCTTCTGCGATCTGCAGCCCGACAGTGGGGAAGTAGGCAGGGATGACTGCGGCCTGGGCTGTTGATCATTGGGGGGTAGCACTTTCGTAGCAGATGAACTCATTATTTGGGGTCATCCTGGATCCTGAACCAATCAGGGTTATTAGTCCCGGGTTGACATTGATGAAAATACCAAGAATATACAACAATGTCCAACAATGTTTCAAACAATAACCTGACAAGACGCACGATTGTCCCAGTAGAAACATGCCCTCGTTTCCTAAGAGTTTTGATCCATACCCACAGTAGTGCAACAGGCCTTGGAATTTGGCCATTACCCCAAGCGACTGCTGTTCGGCTCAGGAGTCATGTTCAAGTACAAGCCGGTGAAAGGCCCGGTGAATGGTGGGGGATGGTGGAACACTTCCCCCAAAAAAAAGGGAACTATGAAAATCCAAGGAAGTTCTTTGTTGATCATCAAAAGCAGGGTCCGCAAGAGTGCATTGGTTACTCATTTGGGCTATAGGATCAGGTCTCCAAGTAGAGTTTGAATGGAAACCAGCATGTTTCCTTAAAGGATCTTTACAAATTGTTGGAATATGTTTTCAATCGACATTTTATACTAAGCGGGAATTGCTACGACTCATTGTGGGCATTGCCCAATGTGGCGATCAAAACCTGAGTTTACTTGCGTCAGGCTTCTCCTTGAAGCTATGCCCGACTCTCTCAAGGCGAGAAGTGTTCACCGGGATCCATTTGAATGATCCTTGAAGTTGAGAAGATGGGAAATTCTGGGATTCTTGTTAGAAAATCTCCCCGAAGTCATTGGTTCTATATGGATTTATGGATATTTCATATGCTAGCAAAGTCCCCGAAAGCAGCATGCCCACGTCAGAGAAATGGTGCAGACTTGCCTGTTGTTGTGGACCTGTTGATTTGATGAGGTCTCTTTAAGCAACTGGATGGATAGGGATTTAAGCATCATAAGTGGGAAGATGACATGGGAATATATTGGGACTTGGCATGCAATTTCACCACTAGAAGTTGTGTAATATGACGAGTATAAAACCGGAATATGGTGGTATACTTATAGTATATATATATATTAAGAGTATAAGAGTTATGTTTGTGAGTGTGTTTGAACATGGAGGATTAACCCCACAGTTATGCCAATTTAATGGGGAACATGATGATAAACGAGGGAATTTTGCTTTTTTTTTTCCCGTAATTTTCCGACACGCCCTTTCGATGCCACTGATGCTAATTGGCATGGATATATTCACATGTTTTGGAAGATAGGTTTCTCAAGCTAGAAATGGATCATGTTTTGTCCATTTCCTTAGGGTTCCTTGATGTTTCATGTTATTTTTGTTCAAAAGGGAGGCATATAGTTATAGTTCATACAGGGGTGCCCAAAAGATATATCGGCAAAACTGATCCCCTACTAGTTCTTTCATTGTGGATCATTCCTTGCTCAACCCTGGATAGGCAGCTTACTACGACTTGCTATGTTGCTAGAAATTTTATTATATAGCCCTCCGGTGTCATAAAACGTGGCTAGCTGGGAAATCTCTATAAATGGAGGTTCTAATGGGAATATCATATTATTATATATATATATATATTAATATATATATATATACATGTATATTAGTGATTTTTCAGCAAGCAGCAAGCCATGTTTGATGACTCAACTCATGACCCTAACAGTTATCGGAGTTGTCTCAACCCACTTGACAAACAAATCAACTACAATCGCAATCTTTGCTTGGCTAAATCAATAAGTCACAATCTTTGATGGTTACATCCTCACAAATCCCCACGAAATCCCCCATAAATCCCCATTTTTGCTGGTTACATCACCATATGTTTGTAGTGAACCAACCTATCCGCGCAACCGCAACGTGGAACGCCGTCCTTGCAGGCAAGGTCTTGGCCTTCAACTCACTTGTACCAAGGTCAACCTGGGAGTCCATGCTGATTGTTATTGCCTTGGCATGCCACGGAAACACATAGGTACCCTCTGGTGAATTAACATAGACCCTGAAAAATAGCTATGTTTTAGAGGAAAGTAATCTTCCAACCCCTATCTGCCAGGGTTTATGTTAATTTACCAGAGGGTAAATCATAGGACAATCATAGTATATCAGTATATTTTAATGGGATATGAATGGGATAGTGACGGAGAATAATGGGATATGGATGGATTGGCCTAAGGGAAAATTTTGAAAAACACATCAATAGTACCCCTCCAACCAATCCATTGATAGTATATTTTAATGGGATACTAATGGGATAATAATAGCGGAGAATAATGGGATATGAATGGACTTGTTTAAGAGAAAATCATGAAAAGAAAATGAATAGTATCCCTTCAATCCATTGATCGCATGTAATAGTATTTTCATGTAGGTAAAACAAAAAATAAGCCACCAATTTGGGAATGTACCACCTGTTTATGGTGAAATTGGGGATGGTTTATTATTGTTTTACCAACATGAATGGGATATTAATGATTTAATGGGACATGAATGAAAAATATTGGGATAGGAATGGATTTTACCAATGCCATAAACCATCCCCCAAATCACCCCCCTTTTCTGGGTGGGATTGGAAGCCATCCCTAAATGGGAGTGGGTATCCCACATTGCTGCGGTAAAGCATCTACTTTCGCCACATCTAGGGTAAACCGACACAAAAAGCTAGCGACATTTTTCAATTCGATCTATTGATGGAAGCGATCGACAATGTTGGATACCCTCTGGAAAAGCACAATTTTTAATGGGAAAAGCCACTATGTCTATGGCCATTTTCAATAGCTAGGCTATATTAGTTGACAAATGTTGACAATGTTGGATATCAGAAACACATCGAGGATTTGGTTTCACACCATAGCTCCTTTGTCGATGAGTTCCATCAGAGAGGCTCCGAAAAAGAGTCTATCCGCTTTGTTTGATTGGGCTGTTTGGAGAATGCGTTGGATGACCTGCTACAATACATGACTTGAAAAGGAAATTGTTTTCTACACCTCCAATAAGGAAAAAGGTCTAGGTAGTCTGGTGCTTTAATTTCTTGCTATGCATAGGAAAACATCAAGTCCGGTGTTGCTGGTTGAATCTCAGTTCTTGTGAGCAAACAGGTTGCTATGGGAAATCACCATTTTAATGGGCAAATCCACTATTTCTATGGCCATTTTCAATAGCAATCTTAGTTTAGGGTAGTCTTCTCTCTCAAAATCAGGCACAACACATTCTTTGGTTGTTGATGTTTACAAATCCAAACATGTAATACATTTGCTGCCCCGTTGAATCCCCATTTCTCTGGGTTAAATCCCAATCAACTTGGTTTGGTGAAATCTGGTGAGATCATGTTGAATCCAAACTTTGTTTGGTCAAACTCGCCCTTTTGAGGGTTCAAACATGTTCAAATCATTGGATTGGTTTAGGGGAAAATCTACAGGAAACCATGGATTTTTCCATGAAATATGGTGGTTTCGTGTAAATTTTCCCTTAAACCTATCCATTGTTCCAACCCAATTTGTGCGGTTTTTTCCCCATCGTTTCACTGTCGCAGGCGAGTAGAGACACCTTGTCCAAGCTGCACTGGGCCTTGCAGGTGCCAAAGTTATAAATTCAGTGGTGACCATTATACGCCAAAATATAAACTGATAATAACGGGTAATATATAATTAACATACTTGGATAGTCAAAGAGTGGCCGTGTTGGTTGGATGATTTATACAACGACTCCGAAAAAAGGATAAACTGTGTTTCCAGGATGGTAGATGATGTTGCCTCCATATTTTCCAGGGGTCCAACGTTTCTATCCATAGTGTGTACATATGGGGATTTCCTTAAATGGAGATACCCCAAAATGGATGATTTATAAGGGGAAACCCTACTGAAATGGATGATTTAGGGGTACCCCTATTTTAGGAAACCTCCATATATGAATGTGTATACATACCACTAATGATCACTAATGTGTATTTATGTATTTAGATAATAGCGGAATGAGACAAATATATACAGCTTTAACCAACACAACAAATAATGTTTTTGGAACAAAACATGAAGGTTTAATGAACAGGTTTCATTGGGATGTAATGGGGATATAGTGGGATATGCTATTTGGATACAGTAAAGAGCGACCTCACTGCCACGTCAGTGGAATTATGGCTAGTTTTGGGGGAATCATTCAAGGGTGGCCTTTCTTAGGTATGTGAATCATTATAGTTTACAGTATCCATATGATATGATTTGATATAGAATATTTTTTTTCCCCACAGTCTACCTAGTCCAGGATGACCGTATCATAGATGGTATGTGGGACACGACTTATCACGTTAGATATTGGTTAATTAAGTATAATGATATGTGTATGTATATATCTATATGTATATGTATGTATATGTACACATAATATAGTGATGATGTTTCGAGGGAAACCTTGGGTTTACAGGTTACCCATGAAAAATGAGAAAGTATAGGGATTTGCCCACAAAAAACGGTGGGTACTATAGTAGGACTTAGTCTGTTGCTATAAATTGTGGTGTTTACTATTCTATCCAGCTAAAAATCCAACGCTCTCAAGGAATCAAAGGTTAGCCACGGCAGCAAAAATATCTAGAAGAGGTAGCATAGCATTTGATTCAGCGGCTTTGACTTCTTTTCCATCCTTTTTTGGGTTGCTATGATAACGATTCAATCATGGTTTACCATGGTTTCGCGATGGTTTCATGGTGATTTAACATGACTTAGTGATGGTTTTTCAGGAGCAAGAAGCGTCCAGGTCAGACATGCCAGTCTTGGACTGCGGCTCACGCTCTGCAGGCGCCTCCGAATCTTGTCCTTCCTGAGTTGAGTCTTATTCGAGAGCTGCAAGCCATTATAGCCACTGGAGGGAACAATTTGCATGTAGTTTTACAACCTTATCTAGCATTTTTCCGTCCTTGTGTTTGGGGTGTTGAGAGCAGTCCTATTCTAAGTGCATTTGCATATGATTTGTCTCCGTACATGTGTGCAGTCACCTTGGTTGATTTGATGATTTAGTTGGTCTTTACTTGGGCCGTTTAGCTCTTCAAACCTGTTTCCGTTTGTTTTTCAAGATGGTTTGGTACTCCTTGCTGATGTTGCAAGCTTGTCATTGCATCATTTTGATTCTTTTGACATATCGATACCAATGGCCTCCAATGGCCTCCAATGCAGTACCTTATTGGATCATGATTGACTTGGGTTGTTTGGAGCATGCTCCAACATGGTACATAGCCGTCACACCAGAGACCTTTTAAACAATGCATAGTTTGAAACACCTCTAATTCTTAGCGGTGTGCATGCATTTGCTGTGCCAAATATTTCTATATATAGGTTTCAACACAAATTTGATTCAGTTTCTTTGTCCTTTTTCACGGGACGATGTGGTTGTCTCTGAAAAATCAGGTGTACCCCCAAATGGCCATTCAATAGGGAACCAATGATAAAATAGACCGAAAATTGTCAACCACCAAGCCCATGTGATGTCTTTCTAAACGGCATTAGTAAGGTACAGGAAAGCCCCCCTAGATAGGTAAGCTGCTTTACAACTAGTTTAACTTAGTTTATAATGGATATATCTGTAATTAGTTGGGGTAACCAATTCAACAAATTCTGCCCCCAAACCATAGCCAAGTTGACTCACATAACTTGGTTAACGTTTGGGTTATATGGTTTTCTCTGGGTTTATTGGAATATATCTATCGTATTATATAATGGGGTTTATCAACAAACATCGTGGGCCCTGGAAGTCTTCGTGGCCAGGTGTGGCCTGCGCTTTGTGGTGCCATTGGAGTTGTGGTCGGAGGCGGAAGGGGAAAGCGTTGTGGATAGCGTTCCAGGTGTTTGAGATGGAAACCGGAGAGGAAAAGCCAGCAAGAATGGGATTTTTTACATGATTTCACCATTTTTTGGGGTGTATAGTTGATGTTCATTTGGCAAGTTGGTGAAACTCCAATCATTGACTGTATTCTACTAGTTCATGGGGTTGTAAACCAACACGCATTTCACTGCGGGACACCACCTAAAAGTAGTAATGCTGGTGGCTGGTGCACCCTCAAAACGAATCTGTTGATTTCGGTGCTGAAACCAGGACATGTTCGTGTTTTGGACAGTGGTGAAATACATGAAGAAGCCACACCTGTTTCTGGCAAGATATTGCAGTGGTCGGTAAATGTCCTGTTTTGAAGATTTCTAACATCACCTTCAAGTATTTGTTGGAGATTATCCAACCGCTGTATTTAAAAAAATACTTAAACGCATCCAGAGGCACCATTTTTGCGATACTTTCATTGCCATATTAGTATTATGAACTACGAGAACTGAACCTCCATATTCAGCCACGAGATATCATGGTAGAAACCTTGCTTTGGTACTGTGGAATTTCATGTTGGGTTCCATGGAGGGCAATTTCGTATTGGAGGCACTTATTGATTCAGAATGTGGTAACACATAATAACAAGCTACCAATTGGGATCGTTTAATCGTTTATACAATGAATTTTGAGTAATATTGGGGTTGGATTTTGTTGTGTATACCGTGTATGCCATGTAAACCCATTATTGTCGGTGATTATTGAACACCCAGTCAGTAATGATTCATATTCAAACTAACTATTGGTTCTACGTATTGGATTATGGGTTATATGTACGCTTGGTTAAATCAAAACTACAATCATGTAATAAACAATATACAAAGTCAACGGGTACCGTGATGCCTGTAGAATTGCTTCCTTCGATTCCAGTTTCCAGTTTGCTATCCTATAGTTTGGTCCATAATGATAGTTTCCGTAGAATTGGTTTGTTTAAGGGAAAATTTACAGGAAAGCCCTATATCTCTCCCTTAGTCTCATGGATTTTCATGGTAAAGGCCATGGTTTCCTGTAGATTTTCCCATCAACCAATCCATCGATATTTCCGCAGAATTGTTTGGTTAGAAAACCACGCAACTTTCTACCTTCTCTTAATTGAACATAGCTATTGAAAATGGCTATGATAATCTATTATAGTTGATTTACCTATTAAAAAAATGGAATTTTAGATAATAGTTACCCTCTGGTAAACTAACATAACTATGGAACATCACCAATTTTAATGGGAAAATCAACTATAGATGACCATTTTCAATAGGTTTTGTTAGTTCATCATTTTCAATAGTTTAGTTTTCAATAAGAGTTCTATTATGATAATCTAATATAGTTGATTTACCTACAAAAAATGGGATTTTCAATAATAATGTGTTAGGTTACCAGAGGATCCCTTTTTTTTGGCCGAAAACTTCCTAGGCCTCAGGGCCTCTGTGTGCCCCGGACCTGGCGTTAGCGCTGGCCATTTGGGCAGCACGGGGCACCCAGAGATATCAGGAGTCACTGCGATTCATATTTAGCTACAGTCATTGGATTGCTTT
Organism: Symbiodinium sp. clade C Y103; assembly: GCA_003297045.1. Lineage (NCBI taxonomy): Eukaryota > Dinophyceae > Suessiales > Symbiodiniaceae > Cladocopium > Cladocopium sp. clade C. The sequence goes on from BGPT01000002.1 coordinate 97,628, forward strand.
AAGGGAAAATTTACATAACCATAGCCAAGTTGACTCACATAACCAAAGTTAACGTTTGGGTTATATGGTTTTCTCTGGGTTTATTGGAAGATACCCTCTGGTTATGACTAACATAGCCATAGAAAATCCCCGAACTAAATGGAGGTTTGAATGGGAAAATCATCCAAAATTGGATTGGTTTAAGGGAACATTTTAACCGGAAACCTCTAGATTTGATGGTAAAAACCATGGTTTCCTGTAAATTTTCCCATTAACCAATCCATTGATACAGCAGCTATATGATATTCTAGTTGAGACGAGTAGATATAAATAAACATCATATAGGTTGTCTAGAAATGTGGCACCACAAAATTCACTACTTAATCATCATTGGCGATTTTGGGGTTTCCAGGGGTAGGCCCACTGCTGAAGTAAAAGTCACTGCATGCCATTGGCGTATATCTGAATTCATGTAACAGCTACAAGAGCTTACCAGCTAGTTGTGTTTCTCACCACTTAATAAATTCAGGGGTTATCCCGGTAGGAATTTCCTGGAGTTTAGAAGCAAATTATGACATTTTCTAGAAGGATCGATTTTCTAGAAGGATCGATTTTCTGGGTTGTCTTAGTTTACTACTATACATGTGTTCAATTGGTTGCAGACATATGGTAAATCATGACGACTTCACTGTGAGGTAATGACGCATTTGATGTTAAGGAGTAAGGGAGACATCCCATTCATGCATATTATCTAATAATATATAAATCTTAGTATACTTATCATGTTTTTATCTCATAACTTCATATGTACCCATCAGATACAGTATTAGTATTAAAATGTTGCCAGAATAAAACGCCTTAAAGCCCACAGGCCCACAGCTGAAACTTCGACAAAACACGAGCCTGAACAGCTGAAAAAAGCAGTGCTGAAGCATAGATTGGTTAGTATATACAATCCCCAAACTATTCAACCAACCATCATCTACCAACTTAACAACCCAACTCTTGATGGCTAAACGCCCTATTGATGATGCAAAATCATCAACCAACAGGGGTTTTGATGTGCAAAAAAGCTGCCCTCGAGGTTCCACCTTTCATCCTTTCCGTGCTGCGTGGTGGTTGGCTTGCCGTGCGCGGTTGGGTCAAGGAGCCTTGGTTGAAAATTCACGAGGTTCTGCCGGTGGTTTACCAAGCCACCTTTATATCAGGCGCGTTTGTACACAATACAAGCAGTTAATGTGGGGATACTTTATGGAAAATATGCTTGGATATACAATGATATATATATATATATACATACATATACATAATATAGAACATATAGAACCAACACATAAGTATATATATATATACATATTTATACGAATGATTTTTTGGTCTGTCTGAAAATGGGGGATACCTCAACTTGCCATTTTAAACGAGAAAATGATGATAAACCACTTCGTGGAATGGGGTACCCTATGTTCAGACATTTTTTCCTACATGAACCAATCCAATCACACCTGAGATTGACCTGTGATTGTTTGTTCCCGGCATGTTTTCCGTAGATGTAGAGTCGCAGTATGGTCCCCGGTTTCCAACTCTTCTATATTTGGTGGATTCTACTAGTACCAATGGAATATCATATCCACCATTCATAATTGATGTTCGCATTGAAACCTCCATTTTGTTTAGGGATTCTTGATTGCCATGTTGGATTACCAGAGGGTATAAACCCAGGGAGCTGAAAGCAGCAACCAGGATCTTTGGCCCAAAGAATCTCCACCATCCGCCACCAATGGCAGCAGTGACGTTCAACAGGAGCAGTTGCGAAAGTCGGCCTGGTGTCCAGGTTTCTGATGGCAACTAATATTACGATACTCCCTGAAATCACGTGTTTGGTATTGGAGCTACTGTATTCATTTGGGGTACCTCATTCGGGATATTGTTTATTTTGGGGATGGGATGACTGTATCACAGATTTCTGTGTTTTCGAGTTTTGACGGCCACGTGTTCCCTCACTAGCCACTGCTTATCCCGAGCACCGTTTGTACATACTTGGTGCTAAAAAAGCCAGGAATCAAGTTTGTGGCGCCACGTTCATCCCAGTCAGTTATAATTGGGGTAAGGAGGGTTGGTTGGGGTTACATCCCACTTATGATGCCTGAGCTTTTGACCACCTAAGTGGAGATTGCACAAACAATTCCTGGGAGAAAGGCCTGTAGATGGAGTCATGCCTCCTATCAGTTCTTTGCACTGATATCCAAAAAAAGATTGCTGTAGACTGGATATCAGCTTTGGAAAGATACCATACGCTCCTGTACTGTAAACATACCAAAAGAATCTGAGATATGGAAAAAACACCATGAATGTAGATCATGTTCCGAACGGGAAACCATATTTTTTTCCACATCGTTTTGTATTTGGGGTTGTTGCACAAAAGGACAACAATTTTCTGTGGTGGAAGACGTGATGCTAGTCCCAGCCACTGGATTTGCTGGATGATTTTTTCGTTTAGACTTCATTTGGCCACCAGAAATTGGGAATCTAATGGGAATATATGGGAATATCATATAAAATACCATATACTAATATATATATATATATACATATATATATCGTATAGTCACTATAGTTGAATTTCATATACATATATAATATGGATGGCCTCCAATGCGGCAAATCCAAGAACTGCAGGATGTCTCCGCGCAACGCCACGTCTTGTCACCTGAAGCTGCTAAGCGTCGACGTGAGGAAGAGGCGCGTCACAAGAACAAGGTGCGATTCTCCAATAAAGATGGCCATCACTATCGAAAAAAAAAAACAACAACTATATCTTAAGGTATAAGAGTAATAAGATCCTCTCTTGTCATTCCAAGATCTACCAGTCATAATAAGATCCTTCAACCATACGATCAAGATGTATTCGGATGTCCTCGGGGCCGGAGAAGGCCCGGCTGTTGCCCTCGAATGCTGGGCATGTCCTGTTTTCAGACAAAGCCATGTAAGATTTTCTTGATTGGAACATCTTAGAACCATACTTTCTCACATACTTTCATTCATTTTGCTGCAACTCTCAGCAACTGTCCTGATTTTCAGAATTTCTTGTGCCAACAAAAAACAGTGGTTTGTGTTTGGTCACGGTTGGGTGATGATGATCATGATGACCTTTTCCCAAGCATTTCAGTGACATGTTCATGTCACAATTGTGCGAGGTGAGAACCTCTCAGTTATGTTTGTTGATTTATACACCCATTAACTAGTTCGTTATATCCCTGTAGATAATCAAGCCAAGAGTCAACCAAGTTATCTGTGCCTCAACTTAGCGATTTTGTCAACGGTGGGCCTCACATTGCATAAAGTGACTATTCTTATGGGATACCATCATTTATCAACTACTACCGTTGCTAATACATCAGCTATATATATATATACATCAACTATAGTAAGCATATATGAAGTGTATCTTCGATATCAACTAATTGTACATCAACTATATCAACCATATCAACTATATCAACTATAAATATACAGTATATACACTATACATCAACTATATACCTATACAATCATATATATATATATATATCCTATATATCAATTATATCAACCCAATCCCAATATGATGCTGAGACTCCCAGGCCATCAATGGTTTGGTGATCCTCGAAGCCCACTACGGCGGAAACGCTGGCGACGGCGGAAATGGAAACGGGCCCGCCGGGCCGGAAATCGCAGGGAGACCTGATGTCGATGTCCGGCACCGGTGGAGTTTCTATGGTGGTTTTGGCTGTTTTTGGTTTTGCTTAATAGTGGTTATGAATGGCTGATTAATAGTAGTTGATAGTTGTTATAATAGTGGTTAATCAAGCCAATAAGAATGGGATATCATAGGATATTCATGGGATGTAATAGGATATGAATATAGAACGTGGTGCTCCCCCATTGAAATGCTGATTGGTTTAACCCAATGAACTAGTTCGATCTATCTACCAGAATCTACCATAAGTCCTAATGAAATTCGAGTTTACTCAACCAACGACTAGCGATTTCGAACGGGGGCACCACCTTGTACAGGTAATGGAGAGTTACTCTCTGGTAATCTATTACATAGCCATTGAATCAGGTAAATCATCGAACTTAGTTATAGCCATTTTCCATAGCTATGTTAAATTACCAGAGAGTATATACTGGAATTTGCCATATCTGGCGCTGATGTTGAGGTTACTAGTGATTGTAATATTCCCCGTTTGTTGGCAGATACCCTCTGGTAAACTAACATAACTATTGAAAACGGCTATTTATAGTGGATTTTCCCATTAAAAATGGTGATTTTCCATAGTTATGTTAGTTTACCAGAGGGTAACCCCTATAACTCTGGTCAGGGTACATCCCAACACGCAGTTCCAACATGACAAGGACGTCACCGAGTGTTTAATGGCTCGCGTGCGGCAGTCGCAGCTTCAACTTAGCGTCTGTGACCACAGGGGCACAGGGGCTTTGCGAAATGGGCAGGATGATAGAAGTTGTTGGCAGATTCTATGGGTAAATAATGGCAAATATATGTACAATTAGAATCAACTATATACATATGCATTGTTTCATAGTTTCATAGTTACATGTTTATATAATTTTATAGATATGTAAATATGTAATGATATACCTTTGCATAATGTATTGTATGATGTATGAATATATGTATATACACATCTGAAATCCTTTAAAGAAAACTCTTGATAAAGGACACACTGGATATGCCAAAACACAGTGGGACTTAACTGTGTAGGATCGAAGGGGCCAAGCGTGATACTGCTTTATCTATATTTAGTGGGGTTTTAGACCAACTTATAATTAACAGCCCAAGAAGAGACTGGCGCTGCATCCTTTTTTTCTTGGGCTGTGTTGGGAGACAGTCAAGCAAGGTACTGGTCCTTTCTGGCTAGACCATATCTTAATCACCTTTCAATTTTGGATTCTTGCAGTGTTTGGCAAGAGTCTGACATGAAGTTCCAGAAACCCAGTTTAGATTATTAGAGGTGCGCGTTTGTCAATTCCGACTTGACTCATGCATTGAGCGTGAATTCCGCTAAAAGTATCTAAAAGTACCGTTTGCAATACCCCATGACAACAGAATAGACATCTCACATGAGAATCCAGATTCATGCGTTTGATTGCATTCAAAAGATGTGACTTTGTCCATATAACTCATGTCGTGCTTCTGTTGCTTGCTCAGAGCAATGCTGCTGCATGGTTTTACCACGAAGATAAGGAGATGGTTGATGACAATCCCACTACAATCAAGTGGAAAAGAGATCCTGGGGATTCCTGGGGATGTATATAGTTCATTATAGTGCGTTACACATGCCATCATAGATGCCAACATCTCCTGGGCAAACCACATCATCCCAACTGTTCGTTGGTCAACCTATTTGTTTCACCATTCGGGTGTGGTTCAACCTGCAACGAATGTGGATAGCTTTCAACTAGCAAATGAACAACAACGTGTGTGTGTGTGTGTGTGTCCCTGGGGTCAAGAATCTCACATCTTCGATAAAACTGAAATCTCATATTTTGGTAACGACCAATTTCTGCAGTAATCCTGATGTTTGGAGGTAAAATCCCAATCCTTGACTAGTGTCAATGGCTGTGGTGCAGTGCCACTCATATAATTTGCGTGTTTATGTCACCATCATTATATGGACCCCATATCTCAACTCATGGGGGTTATAACACCATGGCTACTCCCATTCATTGCACTCCCGAGTAGTACATAGTGGATCAGTCACCAACGTGTATCGCTGCTAGAACCAACCCCAAATGTACCCATCCCAATATTGGATGATCGGATGTTCACCTTTTAAGGTGCTAAATCCCCATGTCCCCAGGATGTTAAGATGTCTTCACAAATCACCAGTATGTACAGATATATCTACCATTCACGACAGCTATTGAAGTTGTAAATCAACTTAGCTGACAGAAATCGAGTACAAATCCCAATTTTATCCAATTTTGGTTGCTCAAATATGGTTAAATCCTAATTTGTGCGGGCGTTTACCCACCAATCTCCCAACTTAGCTATCTTCAAAACCCCGGCTTTGCCACGTCGCCAAGAACACGCCGAAGTCCACCCTACTTGGCTTCGGTCGCCACGAGGTTCCTGGGAAGTCTCAACAATTATCTGAGTCGGATCACGTGTGTAGCAATCAAAGATTCTTAGTTTTTGTTTGCCAAGCCAATGTGCTAGTAAGATGTTCATGAATATGCATGTTTATATGATATATATACATACATATATATATATGTACATTGTGGGCCCCCAAGACAACATTAATTTAAGATAATTTAAGATACTTATAAAATGTGATATGAACATTATGTTGAAATTATGTTAACTTATGTTGCAGGATTTGTATCTTAAGTTATATCTTCGCTATCTTCCAAGTGTTTTTTTTGTATGTTTTTTTTGGGCTATGTTCAGCGTTTGAGACAAGTTCGCATGTTTTCAGCAGTTCGGACCTTTGCAGCAGGATTTGGTAGCATTTTCGCCGCAAAATGGTCCTGTTTCAAGTCAAGAACATAACCGTGTGGCTTTCAGCGGCGGTCCATGCGCAGGTATGAGCAAAGAAATGGCCACAGGCGAACTTGAGTAGGAAACGCAAAGAAGCACATTTTAAACACACATACGCGTCTCCTACAAAAATGGAAGTCAACATAGTACGCGTTTCTAATTGCTCGTTTAGGGTTGGAAACACATACGCGTTTCCTATTTTTTTGGGAAACACATTCAAATCTGAGCCTGATTTAGATATACATATGTTGACTGAGGAAACACATTTTAAACACATACGTGTTTCTAGTACCCGGGTGCCTTCACAAGTGAAAACACCTCTGCGTTTCCATCCTTTTTTGGTATTCTTATAGGAAACACTTACCTGGAAAACCTGGTGCCTGAAGTTTTGGGCTACTTTCCAAAGTGCCCGAAATTTTGGTCACTACGGTTTTGGGTGTTTTGTGACACTTGTTTGTGTTATTCAGCTTTGGCTTGGATCCTACAATGGGTGGAGACGGATGAAACAAAATATCAAAATCACAAAATTCCATCATACCAAAATCATAATTCCCACCACAAGGCATCTTAGAAGTTGAGATTTCCCATTCGACCTCACCAAATGCCCTGACACCACCAGCTGTTCCATCTCCGTTGGGCATTGCGATGCTGTTGGCGCTCAGCAGCTGGGCAAGGACAGCCGGCACCAGGGAGCCGGGGCAACATGATTAAATTAAAATTCATACCAAGGTAGCCAAAGCTATTTGATAGCGGCTCAAGGTTCGCATGTGAATTGTACGGATTGATACAGACCGGCTGTAAGTGCATATGCGACCTACGTAGTCTTCATCTTGTTGCGTGCTGTATACCAAAGGGTTGGGGCTGGGCAAGTGCTGCTGCTGGTGAACTTGCAACTCAAAAACAAGTTCCCCAAACATATGCTGCTTGGGCTGCAGTTTGAACCTTGTCAAATCTGCCCAGTAGCAGTGGTCCGCACAAGCCCTGAAAGCATCGGTAAATGTGGTGCCAGAAACTATAAGAGTTCGTCTTTCTGAACGCGTAAGCCAAAAGGCAGCATGGTACAAAGTTCTCATGAACCTATTTGCGGCTCTTGTGGCTTCCAAACACGACGCAAAAAAGTTGCTGGTCTCTTCGTCCATACTGGCACCCACCAGTTTCTCTGGAAGAATTGCCTCGATAAATGCCAACAGCGAAACTGTGTCAGCACCTTTGAACCAATTCCTGGGCAGTCCGCTGAAGCACGCGGTATAGACAAATAAAAGCGATCGAAAACATCTAGCATCCCCAAAATTTAAATCTTTTAGCAACCAAGAATCCCAACCGGGTACTCACTGGATTTCGCGAAACCAAGCAATTGTCGCGATAGGTGCATCATGTGCAGTTGCAATGAGTTCTGCGCGCAAAACTGTTTCAGCTCAGCAAACACGGTTGACAAATGCTCCTCAAAAGAGTTGCATCCGAAGATTCCGTAGTCATAGCAACATACCTGGGATGATTGCATCATGAATATATCGGCAATTGTTTTTTTGAGGGGTCATTTCTGGCAAAAATGCAGTAACAAGCTGAGGCACAATAATATTCGCTGCCAAATCTGCCATGACCCCTTTGTGGCATGTATGGAAGACATCGATCCGAAAGAATTTTGCTTTCGACTGAGGGTCCATCGGGATATTCAAAGTCAAGTCAGATTCTTTGGCCCATGGAACTGGAACATCCTTGTGCATTGCCACCATTTGTTCGTAGGAGGTGTCATGCCAATCAGGCCCATCAACCATTCCCCCTCGGCAAAAATGACAAATGCCTGCGCCTTTTTCTTTGCTCTTGGGGTTTCTTCCGTGGTGCCTGCATAACCGACCCAGTTTTGATAAGGCCGGCCAATCCCCCTTCAGGGCCAGGGCAATGAGATAGATTTGCTGCACCTTGCCATCGATCTTGACTCTGCACCCGTTGTAAAACAAATCCCGGAGTTGCAGACTCAAGTGGTTCACCAATGCCATAAGAGGTTTGTTTTTGCGTTTCTTTCCACTGTACAAGCGTCCAAGCATAACTGAAAATAAGAATCTTGTTTGCAAACTGTTGCCCACGAAGTTGAGTCCATGCGTCATAGAGTCAGCTTTGCGCTTGCGACTACCTCTACCCAGAAGAGGTTGGGTTTGCAGCACCATTAAAGCCCTTTTTTTTACAGAGGTCCCTTCATCGGCATGAATAGCTACTGGAACACATCTTCCCAGGTGGTCCTGGTGGACATGAAAGATAGGATGGCCAGGTTCAAGTTGCCGCCAATAACTCCAGAATTCTTCATATTGTTGAGCCCGGTTGCCCATCAATAGAGTGTCCATTCTGTTGTGGGCATCCAGTGTTTTGATAAAGTCGGGGACAGCTAAGATCGGGTGTTTTTCAGACAGGCCCACGTCAACAAAACTCATAGGGATGTCAGTGCATAGCCCAAACTTGGGAAGGTGGCTGGACAAGCGGTTCTCATGGTCTGTTCTGGCCAGCCTGGATGCTAAAGAACAAAAATTTCCACTTGGGACTACGGAATCGGGCTTCAGCAAGGGTTCGAACTCCTCCCAAAATGCTTGCGCCAAATGGCAAGCTTCTTTTTCAGTAACCTCAGATGATGGGTTTAGAAAACAAACAGAATATATCTCAACATATGATGACATCATGTGGTGGTGGGAGTTTTACCGAAGGGACCCCCAAATATACATATACAGACCTGTCGGCATACAACAATACATCAGGATAAAGTATACCAAACCTTTTACCAAAGGTCCCCCTTGGCGATAGCCCGTGCCACTGCTTTGGCTGCAGGACCCACTGGCTGCGGATCCGAAGACGCAACTGCTCGAGGAGTGGAACCTGCGCATGGGCAGAGAACTGATTGAGGCCAGTGGGTAAAAAAAAATGTTTTGAAGATCTTTGGAATAACACCTGCACAAGGAGCAACATTTTCCCCAGTCTCGAAGCTCTTAGTGCAAGTTTCTTGAACTGCAGCTACTGTTACGAAGTAAGACTCAGCTAAGTCAAACGAGGATTTGTCCATAAGACAGGGTAACCCACAAAATTCAGATTTTCCAATGCCTGCGTGAAAAAAATCCAACGAGAATCTGGGACATGCTTCACACTGCTGGGGCTACCCTGCCAACCCGACAAAAGCGCGTGCAATCACACGCCAGCAACCCAAAGTGTAGATTGGTGCCAAAGTAGATTGGCTCCTGAGGCCTTAGCCCAACACATGATTTCTTTCAAGACTCAATTAATTGAACAAGGTAAACAACTTGGGGCCTGGCTTTGATTTGGCCAGGCTCAGGATCGAATAGTCTCCACTGTCCTCACCAATGATTCCATACAAATAATGGGGTTTAAATGGAAGCAGGGCCAGTACAAACCTGCGGATAGACATGGCAAACTCAGAAATACCTGGCCTCAAATCAGTTGGAATTCCTCTTCTTCTTAGTCTTAGGTTTCTTTGCCGGCTGAGCCGGCTCCGTCGCAGCAGCCTGACGTTTCCTGGCAGGAGCTTTGGGTGTGGGCTTGTTGCCCCTGCTGCCGCTGGGAGCTTTGGCATCAGGCGTATCACCTTTCGGGGGCTTGGCGGTCTTCAAGATAGTCCTGAGAAAGCAACAGCATGATTAGGTTTTTTCAAACAGACAGTTTCCAATATAGAATGTGGATTGAACATTGGCTAACATACCAAGGGTTGGACTTCTTCAGCTTCGTATCTTCCATCAAAGCACGGGATGTCCTGGAATGAGGGAAGAAGTATAATAAGAAACGACCAGTATGGTATACCCTGAATGTCTGGCGCATGTACTCCATTTCGATCTTTCGCAGGACAGCATGCAATTGTTTCACCTTCCTAAGTGCGTGGGAAATGAGATCAAAGACTGGTCACGCACAGAATCCACCAATGAATGATTCAGTTGGATATGACAAGGTTCTCTGAATCAAACTGCTCTTCCTCATCAGATGCCTTTATGTGCCCATCAAAAAAAGACTTCAGATCAGCAAGGTCGTCATGTAGCTTTTCAAGGTTGGAACGGTAGGTATCCACCTTCGAGAGGCTCCTCAGTTCATCAACCAAAAAGATATAACTGACAGACCTTTTTCCTGATGCATGTATCTCTATAGAATGTTTTATTCTATTCTAATATAGTACTATACAGCTTTTATGGTCTCATGGGTGTAGCTTTACAGTCGAGTCACTGCTGGCTTTCAGAAGTGTTCATGGTTGTCAGTTTCTCACGGAGAACGTCCATTCGACTCTGAACTCGAAGCAAATTGTCAACGACATCTTTGATGTTCTCAACTGCCTGAAAGTGGACTTGAGGAAATTGAATGTATGAGAGTAATAAAGAGGAGGATTCAATCTACAATGCCAATGCTAACATACAAACATCACATCGTGTTTTTGAAGGGGGTGCCTCAAAGACTGACTCATTCGCAACGTCGTCCTTTCCGGGAACCCGCGACCGAACACTGGAAGCTTCGTTCCCAGATCCTGACTCGGCCTCAGACTCATCACCTTGGTCCTCGACCACATCTGGTGCAGCAGGGAGCCCAAGGTCAAAGCTGGTGGCAATCCCGTCAGTCGATGTGCGGTCTATCAAAGACTCTTCGTTTTCATTCTCGAATGTCCCCGTGGTGGCTGTGTCAACCCAGTACTCTTTGACGTCCGGCTCATACTTGTCACGCCTACTTCAGGGACATGTTCTAGGGCAGGTGCATATGACTTTGTGATGACATACGTTAGATGTATTATATTCACATGCGTTGACACTTGTATAGCACCGAAACGCAATGCCTCACATGTGTTTTCACCCTTGACTTCTCAGTGCAATACTTGCAAGCAGCTTTGATTCGCTTCCTGGGTGCAAGCGCTGATAGATCTGATAGCTGGGAAAGAGGGACAAGGGGATCAGCAGGGCACAAAGCTGCAGCATGGGAAAAGAAGGAAACCCCTTGACAGCAGAATTAGTTTCAACAAGTCTCGGATTCCATCCGAGTTCTTTGCGCATGTTTTCCTTTGTGTAAAAACCTTTGGTCACTTTGAGGGTGTTCTTTCGAGACTTCTTGGTAAGGTGTTCCACCTCCTTCTTGAAGACGGCCTCTTGCAAATCACCAAACTCTCACACACAACAATGAGGAATGGGGTCAATGACAAAAGTCACACCAACAAAAGCAAGAGACAGCAACTGATCGAAAGAAGTACGATGAAACCTGCCTTGTCTCCCTTGGACTTGACCAGAACCTGCAACAAGGCCTTGCGCTGCTGGCCTCCAGCCGCCCACTGTTTGTGAATTTCAGGGCTCACTTCCAACTTACCAGACATGGGCTTGGGAGAGCAAATACGACGAAGCTTTGCTTCCAAGGCAGCCATTTTCTTGATCTCGTCAACAGCAGCCTGCATGGCCAAACATATCAGATAATGGGTGGAAAAATCGTTCAAGCCCCACCATTGCTAATTCAGAAACAAAGGAAACTTGAGCACATGGCTGGGGTATACACCAAGCCTGGTTCTTGCTTTTCCCAGTCGTTGTAGCATCAGCTGCTTCCTCGCAGAGCAGGGCCCATCATAGCTATATACTCCTTTTTTGAATCCTATAGAATTCTTGGCGGGGTGGCCGTGGGATCAGAAAGGAATTACATACAAGACTGATCATATATCATACATATATAGGTCGATACAGTTTATATATCTATAGTCACATATAAATATATATATATATATATATTTTAATATACATCAATCTATATCTATATATATATATATTATAATATATATATATATATACGTGTGTGTGTGATATCTGTGGAGCCTCGTCATCGCCATCATCAGTGTGCTCGCCCAGGTCGCTTGGGGCATCCACCTGCTCTTTGGTACCCTGTGCATCCTGCACATGTTGCATGCATAGGCAGAGGGGGTGAACCAAGAGGCATGCCCATCAAAAAAAAATCATTTATCAGAGTGGACAGGAATTCAAATGTTTTCCCAAGAAATCAGTCCTTATCATTATCAGACTTTGGCGAATTGATTTTTGGCGTTGCCAATCTCTGGGGTGTATCAGTTGAAGCCCTTGCTGGAGACGCATGGCTTGGTACTGGAGAACGCTTCTCCCCACCGGCTGCAGGTGTCACTGGAGTAGATGGCTGCTCATTCTTCAACTTCTCAAGACGTGCCTTGGCAACCTTGGCAGTGGGTGGGACTGAACGTTGCTAAATGTAGGAATTTGGGACCCCCAGAATATGCAGGAAAAGTGCCAAAAAGGAACCCCCCCCCCCCGGGGGGGGGGGGGGGGGTCCTTTTTGCGTGTTTTACATGGGCAACCTAGGAACAGCAAGGATATCTCCATACTGAAGCTTTTCCTTCTCCTTCTGGTCTTTCAAGAATGATAAGCCACGCATGAGTGAACCAGATGACCATTGCTTGGACAGGAATGGCCCATCTTTGGGGAAACGTCCAGGTGGCGACGACATGATCTATTGTGGCCCTAAGTGACACTTCTCAACCCTTTTGAACCCAGCCAATGTGCCATGAACAAAAGTGAAGGAATCATGGTGACAAATCACCTTTGCATTTGATTGGACAACCATTCCTTCAAGTTCAACCTATACGCTGCAAATTCTTCTGACATGTCACACGTGCCGTATCACCTGTGGCTGCACCTCAAAAACACGTTCTATGGTCAACGTGCTGAAGTTGCCACTGCAATTGCCTGGCATAATCGTAGATTTACGATCAATTTGTGAATTAAAAGCTGATTGGACCAGAATTTTTGGCAATGCCCTGACCCATGAAAGTAGCCTATTTTAGGAGTAGGTTTCCTATGGTTTTTTACGGCACTTATATGGGTATTTATGGCACTTTACATTATTTTGGTCACAGTGCCCATAATCGTTGGTTTTTTCAAAAACCACCCGTAAACGTAAATTCAAACCCGTAAACGTATATTTTCCTGGGTCCACAGCAAAGCCTGCAATCCGGAACCATTCCTAAATTGAATTTTAAGGCCTTTGGCACACATTGGAAGGTCAAACCCTAGTTGACCTCACTGGGGAAAAGGCACTTCCATTCCTCTGGAAGTCTCAAACCAGAACCCCCGTAGAGGTATCGTAGAACATCCTCCATTCCAGCGTCGGCCCACAGGTCGGCGATGGCATTGTAGGGCATGGTCGATGCATCGAAAGGACGGAGGAGCTCTGGACCAGGAACCTGCAGTCAGTTGGGACATATTTTGGTCTATATGGCACATATATGTTTGAAGAAATGGACTTCGAGAAAAAGATGCCGTTTGATTTTTGCTACTATAGTTCAACTCTGTTTGATCAATGGTGACAAGTATTTAGAGCGAGGTGCATACTTTGGGTGCAGTGGAGCCCCCCTTTCCTTCTTAAGGTGCTTAACTGAAGCAGCGAATTGCCTTCCATATCCCACAGGATATTGCCTCAGACTGGCATATACTGAAGAAAAATCAGAAAGAATGAGACCTTGCGTGTTCATATTTAGAAATCTGCATTTGAACCAACATAGGACTAAGTATGGGGCTGACTTGATTTGAGCCTGGAGTTCCCCTTGTACCTCTTCCGACCCTGTCGGTCGAAGTAAACATCTGCCAGCTTCTGCTTGGCATTTCGGGCTTTCATGCGGGCATACTTCTTGGCAGTGGCGAAATAGCGGATACCAGAACTGTTGGACCATAAAGTTGTCCGTTTTGGACTTTTCCCTCCCCATCGAGACATCCAAAAGGATTGCCGGAAAACCTCGAATTTCAACAAGCCGCCGAGGTGTCCAAAACTCTTAAAGCACTTTTTGTTTAGTATGTGGGAATGGCTTAAAATTTGGGTCCCCCAGAGTCATCATTCATCCTCTTAAGAAGGGGACTTGTGGCACCCAAATTTTGGGCCCCTATTTTGAGACATTCCCATGTATCTCCATGACACATGTTATTTCAGTTCCGGCAAAAAAAGGCATCCATTTCTTTAAGTGCCATGGAACTCGGACATACCTGAGTATCATCTGGAATCTAGGGTGCCGAAAGACCAAGCTGGAGTGCGGCTGCTCCAAAACCCATACCCCACCTTTGGCCATGATGAGGAGAATCGCCAAACAGGTCCTGCTGGAGCACTTGGGCAGGCAAAGCAGCGGGGAGTGGCAACTTCTAAGTTCATATCGAGATCAATAAAAGATCCTTTTGCAATTTGATCGATTGAGATTTTGGTTTGTGATGCTCAGTAATCACCCATCACCCCTCCCATGACTGTAAAAAAAAAGACACTGGGTCCTTGCAGTAAGCAAGTTTGATATGGCAACTGATGGGCTTGAGGGATCTCCAAGTGGTAGGAAGTAATGTCGTCGTGTTGAACCACGTGAAATTGCCACCCATGTGGAGCATATCAACGCAATGGATACAACCAAATTGTCGTCCTTGCCTGACATCAATGCCACCAAAAGTAACCTGAGCAGATACATGGTTGTTTCCAAGGACAGGCATGTTGAACATCTATATATAGGGCAACCATCAGCAATCCTACGTACATACAAGAACCGGGAAAAAACAGCAACATTAAATGAGGGACGCAAATCCACTTGGTGTCGTTAAATCCAGAGGGTTGCCCTTGCACATGCGTTTGTTTGGCTGAAGCATTCGAGCTTGGGCCCAAGGGTTCCAATCTACGATGTCCAGGCTGCATGTGGATAGTCCAGATGCTCGTAGTGCTTGACTAAGAGTTCCGACACCAGAAAACAGCTCAATAGCATCATATTCCTCAAAAAACGGGACTTCTGCAAAAATGACCATTTCTATTTTGGAAACATGCGTTCATTGTTTTTAGCAGACCATTGTTACTGACTGTTGCGCCCCTGCCAAGCCTGACCCCAATCAATGCCTTCAGTGAAAGCCAGTAGGATCACTGCAAAGATAAGCACCTTGGCCACAAGAAGTCCAAATGAAACTGAACCCTTATATAATATGATTCATGTGTGCATTGTGTTACACCCCGTGTCAGGCGAGTTTCCTCTGGGACGCCCCAATGAAGAAGGCGGTGCATCAAGCGCATCAGCGAGGCTCGTTCCATCACCGGCATCCCAACAAAAGAGTTGAAGCACATCTTATGACCTCTAATGAACATGTTTGTGCAAGCCAGATCAGGCCAGCCCTAAGAAAATTACATAAAGTTGACCTCATTGTGAAAGTCTGGCCTGTAATGATTCGACTTTTATTTGGTTCAGTGTTTAAAAATCTTGATCACCCTCTTTCAAACGGGAACTGGCTGCAACGGAAGTGACAGGAGTCATGTCGAGCTGCATGTTTTTACAACAATCTGATATCTGATGAAGAGTATGCCACCCTCTCACCCAAGCGCAGCATGCCCATTCCAGTGCAAAGAGCGGGGGAGCGCACCCACACCTGGTGCAGGTCGAAAGCGTTTGATCCTCGCACCAAACATCTCGATCCTGGCATGTTCAGGTGTGCTGGGCAAAAAGCGGTGGGACTGGGACGCTTGCCTGTGTACATGTATATATATATATATACATAATTATACATATATATCTGAAAGAGAGAGAGGGAAAGGGAGAGAGAGAGAGAGATGTATCGACCTCTTGCAAATTCTCTGATGGCAAAATCATCGGACTGCACCTGTTTTTCTAATGTGCTGCAGACGATGCATCGCGTGTCACTGAAACACGGCCTGCCTCCCTACTCAAAGGCCTTTTTTCAAAGGAAAGATTCTGCCCAAAATGGCACCCCATCTCATGTCGCTAAAGCGTTCAGGGCAGTGACGCCAACGCACATGCGAAACATAAAATATAAATTGTTTGAAGCGATGCTGTTTTAGTGATTTTACATGGCTCTAAAATCCTCCAGGCTCATGCCCCGCATGTGGTATGTTCAACTGCCAAAACCCCAAAAGTTGGGCAAGGGTATCCCTGCCAAAATGACATCCCGCTGGAAATGTCACGAACTCCACTGCCATCAGCACAGGGAAGAAGCTACCAAAGATCCCGATGGACAATACCTGGGCCAAGGAACGGATGCGGAGGGGAGGGACCCAACACACTCCAACGCCAATGGGCTTGTGTTGGGGTTATTTTGGAATGGCGATTGTTGACAAATTTCTATGTGTATAAAACATGGGACATTAAGAAAAGGCTGATTCAGATGAGTTTCCTGGATGTGTTCACCTTTTACTTTGACAACTTGGATGGCTTGACCTTCTTTTTGCAAGACTTCCTGGACTTCCTGGGTTTCCTGGACTTGAGCTTCTTCGTCTTCTCAACCCCACCCGGACCCAGGGCCACAGCAGGCTCAACCTCAACCGCAGCACTGCCAGCACTGTTGTTGGCAGCACCCTCCTCGGCACGGACTTGGGCTGCACTCCGCCCACGAAACTTTGGGTTCTGACAAGTCTTGCAGCCCCCGAAGATGAATCTGCAGGCAGCACACCCATAAGTCTGGTTCTGCAGGATTTCGTATCGCCATTTTCCCTTCCCAAGATCCACTCTTTCCTGGTAGACCTTGCTGTGCCAAGCCTCACCTTCATCTGGCTGATGCGTCTCGCTGGTTTTCAACGAGTCAGACTTTGAAGCCCTTTTTCGTTTGGTTCCAGTCTCAGTCTTAGGCTCAGATTCTGTCTTCGTGGCTTTCTTTTTTGGACTGGCATTTTTTTTTGTTTTCCCCAACTTGCTTCTACGTTTGGACAGCGTAACAGGTTCAGAAGGTTTGTCATGCCCTGCCCTCTTTTTCCTGGCACCTGGCTTGCGACCTTTCTTCAGTGTCTTGCGCTTACCAGTCCTCATAGAATTCTGCATCAAAGGGGTCACCCGCGGTTTTTCCACCTCAAAGCGGCTCCAATTTTGGAACGAAATATTATTCACCTTTATAGATATATATCTTTATATTCATATTTATATTATTCACAAATATTAACACATATATTTATGTATACATATATGCATATCATCATATATATTCATACAAACCTCTGTTGCTATGTGGATGCCTGATTTTTTTACCGATCGGGAAATCCAGCCAGTGACTGACATGAGACTTTGCACCTTGTCCGGGGTCACCTCTGCTGGCTTCGTTGCTGTCGGGCTTGGAGTCCTAACCTCGTCCAAGGGCTGGGTGTCCACCTGCACCAAGCGTGGCCGGTATATCACTGTCACCATGTTTTTTCAAGAAAATCCATTGAAACAATTCTCAACTCAACGCAGCCAGAAACCTTGCCTGGTCAGGATTCACCGAAGCCGGCAAAGCTTGAAGGGCACCTGAGCAGGAGTGCATGGGGGAGGGATTGCGGACATGTTTGGCTGGAGTGCAGTTGAGTTGCAAGTTGGCTTGTTCTCGGTCTTCTTATCCGCAGGCTTGTCAAGGTCATCAACCCTTAGTGGATGTTGGGCAGAATGACCGGTATAATTTGCTGCTATCCCTTCATGGTATAATTATGTTGATATTTGTTTTAACCCAGGTTTGGCTTGGGATCCCAGCGTCAGCGCGTTGATTTGCTTGATGACTTCATGCAACTCCTTCTCCTGCTCCGGCGTCATCTGCACATCGATGCCCATGCCTTTGAGCAAAGCATTGGGCGGGCTCAGAGTATCAACCGATGATGTCGACTCCCCTTTAGCCAAGGAAAGATTTGCACCCTTTCTCTCAAGCTTCGACTCCTTAGGTGGGTTCACAGGATTTTCATCTTCATAGCATTCCGAATCATAATTGACTTCACCATCGATGTTCATTGGGGCTGGCTCTCCGGGAGAGTCAGCAAAGGCCCACTCGGCGCGAAGCTGTGCAATGATGGAAAAGAGATTTCGCACCTTCTTGTCCTGCAAGCAATATATATGAGGTGTAATGTACATGCATGTAAATCATGTTATATAAAGGCCCTCTCATCTTAAAGCTGAACTGCAGATCTTTAGAATTCTAAACACAAATCGTTTTGATGAACATGGCAGCTATATTTTTGAGAACCCTGGTCCCGGGGCTTCTGCCCACGTCTGACACTGTCACGCTCCCTCTTGAATGCGAATGTGTAAAGCCGCCTGAGATCCCAAGCGTCTTGATAAGCTTCGTACTTCCTGCTGCTGGGCTCATGCTGGCAAAGCTTGAACAGCTTGGTCACCTTCCAAGGGCCGATGTTGCAAACCAATAGATTTATAGGGCAATCCAGTGGAGCGTATTTTGATATAATATATTTTTACATGTATTCATGGGCAACCCATTGGCAGCAATACAAAACATCACAGGGGCCTGGGCGGATAGTTGGTGGATATCCACGAAAGCACCATGGTAGAATTGAACCATCTCACGGACACTGTCAATATTGAGCTCAAGGCTTTTGGTGCAAATAGGGTGGCGTTCCACCTCCCCCTCCTCCACATCAATGGCCGCAATTGGCCACTGAAGCCAGGAGAATTGCTTCCTAAAGCGCTGGCGCAGCTTCTCACAGCGTTCCAACTTGGTTGCAAAATCAGGAGCCTCGTCCTCACTCATGATTGCAATCTGGGAAAACGATTGCACTACAAACAACCCTTCTTGAGAAAAATGCCGCGCAATTCTACCAGTCAACCCATCAAGGGATGCTAAAAAACTGCTCACCATTTCCCAATCAAGCTCTTACGGCCGGTGCAGGAGACAAGGGCTTGCGCTTGAAGCAGGCCAGGGAGACCCGAAGTGCAGACTGCGAAACTGCCAGTCCTTAGAAGGCCATTGGTTTGAAGTTTGAACCCATATATCTTGTAAAAAACAATTTCTCTACCATATGTACTTGCATGTGGTGACTTGGGAAATGGGCATCTGATCAAAAATGCTGCTAAGATTCAGCATGAGGGTGCCAAATCTCTTCAATCCAAGTTTCTGCATGAAAAGGAAACCCATGGAGTGTTGCTTTCATGGGTGGGCAAAAACTGTTGGGGTCCTTCGTCCCAGCTGGAGGCCAATGATGGCAGTGAACGCCATGGTCCGTCTTGATCTAATAGAAAGAGATACAGTGTAGAAACCTATAGGTGGATGTATGATTGGATGGATGTATAAATATTTTTGTGTATGAATGTCATATATCTATGCATATACATATGTATACCTATATATATATATATATATGGGACGGATCTCAAATAAACCTCAGTGGTGTCTCACCTGTCACCACCAAATGCGTCACGGTGCAGCCAGAAATGGCCTTGAGATTGCGCAGGTGGAATGGGACAGGCGTGGGGAATATATAAGTGTATATAATGCTGTAAAAACCCAGGAAATTACTACAATATATCTATATAGCACATATATGCCAAAGTAGCCTATTTTAGGAGTAGAAACTTGAAAGTCGCTAGATAAATGGTCACTGGCCCAAAGTAGCCTGAAACTTTAGGCTACTACGGCTTTGCAGGTACGTATTTCTGGGATTCGGTCGCACTTTGTGCGGAAACACATACGTGTTTCCTCTATCCTTGTCTTTCAAGTTCCAAACGCACCTTTTTTTTGACTCGGTGTCAGACAGTCTATAATCTTTGCAAGGCTGTACAGTGCACAAATCTCTATTCCAAAGTTTAAGCCGGGAAAAAAACTAGCCCGATGAGCCTCCAAAAACTGCAATGTGAAACATGCATCGATTTTCAAGACAAATATATGCTAGCTTCTGTATCTCTGCTATCTGAATTTCATCTTTCTTTATCACATACTGTAGCCTATCTTACGTTATAACTCCTTATCTCAACTTATGAAAACAACACGAGTTGTCAAAATTACACTAGGTTATAACTTATGTTAGCAGGGTCTATAACTTAACTTATTTATGACACAACTTACAACTAGGGGGCCCCACAACGTATGTATGTAATTATATATATATATATACACGTTTGTATATGCTTGTATACATATACATAACATGTATGGTATTTCAACGATGATGAGTGACTTTATCAGCCAAATTTCTAGCATTTTACCCACCAACGATGGAGACGTCCAGCTAACTGCAACCATGTGCTTCCGAGTTGTGGGAATAAACTAGGTTGTTCTGATCCCCATAAGTTAATCCTGGGAGTTGGCAATTGGCGCCCCCAAACGCCTAGCTAAGTTGGTAAACTAGGTGAATGTTTTGGTCTATGGTATATAGAACTATAGTATTCATTGGGGTTAGAACTAGGGGCCCAAGAATCTTGTGGCAAATAGACTGTATGTGTTCTTTTCCTGGCCTGGTATATCATAATATATCATAATAAACACTGCCCCAAGAAACCCTGCTGTAAGTTACGGATCTATCATTTTTTTGAAGCCTCATACAGAGAGGTTTTCCTAATCAGGGGATTGAATTCTACAAGGTAGGTTCCCCCGAGTTACAAGTTTATTTAGAACCCTATAAGTATCTATAGAATAAACGACAGTTAGTAAAAATAAACCGATTTTGCTAGCGAATTGGGGCATCTTTTGGATCAGCCACCCCTCCCCGACATCGAGGCGGGTGTTGCCGCCCGGCTGACCATCCAGTATAGATTTGGAGGCGCAACGAAAGATGGGAATGCGACTATAGGAAGGGGCTCCCCATCTATAGCCGTTGATTTATAGCCCAACAAAAAAGTATAGATATATGAAACCGATAAATCCTACAGAGAAATTTAGTAGTTAACAAATACAATAAGCAAACTTACATATCTAAGGGGTTATTGGAAAAATGCGGTGTCTCGGATGAATTTCTAACACCCCCACCCTGAACATATTTTTCTAATGATATCCTCTTGTTACTTGGGCACCAACACAAATGAACAGTTGACCAGCAGAGTCTTGGGTGTCACCAGAGAATGGCGACTTCGCAATTTATGGCGTTTTTATCCGGTAAATTATGAAAAGCAGTTGGTCTTTCGGGCATGTAGCCTATTTGCAGACAATCCTATATAACGAAGAAAGAGCATTATAATTTCATATAACTTCTTTAAACTTTAAACACCATGATCGTCATTTTCCAGCAAACAGTTCCCATCATGTACGGGTTCTCCTTTCCTTTCACAATTGCAAGCATGTCTCGCCTTACCGGCTTCCACCTTGGCGACGCGAGGCCAAATCTACACACGCAGCTTTGGTGAGACAGATGTCGTCATTCTACCTTGAACCATCGTCATCGTGAGCCCTTTTGATAGCTCGATGGGGGATTCCGGGTAGCGGCCAAAAGAGGCCTTGGGGCTCAGAAGCTGAAACTCAGAAAGGTCTTATGAGAAAACCATGGCAGAGAGGAACGCCAGGAACATGTTTTGCAGCAAAATCATGTTTCATACACAGACATATATAGAAATCATAGAATCCTTTAGGTGTATGAATGCGCATTGGACTTCATTGTGGCTGGCTCATTATCTCCTGCTTTGATTCCTGACCTATCATTGCGGTTTATCATGGTTTACCCATCTTGCCACAACTCAGCTACTATGGTTTATATATTGGCAGCGCTGCCACCCACATCCTTTCTCGGTGCCATTTCTCTTGGGACTAAAACGTTTCAAGGCAGGACATGGCAAAACATCACCACCTTCCAATGTTTGAAAGGTGAGTAAATGCAGTTGCCACATTCTGGCAAGACTCCCACAGCCGTAGTTGGCCGCCAAAAAGATCGGCTGCCCAGGCAGCCCAGAGCCCGTTGGGTCAATCTTGGCATCTGCCGGAAAACGTCGAAACGGGGTTCGCTATGTCAAGAGGAACAGGTGGTGCCTCCCAAGCTATGTTTGTTGGTTTACGACCTCCATGAACACGATATATTATATTTCATTATATTTCATTATATATTATATATATACTATATATATTTATATATCCGAGATAAATCATAGTCAACAACCAACTTAGCGATGTGACATTGACATTCACCTTGCATTAGTCTTAGATCTGGGGAAGCGTCTCTTCCCATCACCTGACTCTGGCTGTCTTTGTTGGCTCGATCGAAGCATTGCTGATAGAATGCAGACATTTCAATGGTGCTTGACGCGGCAATGAAGCAGCTCGCCATCAATCCATGGTTTCCCGAGGCCAAAGATAACTTTTTCGAATTCTTTAGCATTTCTCCAAGTGCAGCACAAACCAAGCAGTGAAGTTCAGTTGCTCGACCTTTCAACATTTCTGTCAGCATTGCCGGGCTTTGATTGCAGCTTTGCTTCAAAGAATTGGAGGCCCTTTTTCTAACGCTCAAAATGATCCACATTTTTTAATTTTCCCATGGGTTCATCCACCATTCGGGGAATTTATGCAAATCCAAGAATAGAATATAATAGATGTATAATAGATGTATAGGTTCAGAATGTTTCAGACTCAAAAGTTACCAGTCACATCCGGTCACCATTTAAGTGGCTCTTTTCGACGACTTCCCATTGGGCACGCCATGGATCCGTGAGGCCTTGAATCGGTGAAGTCAACGGATTTTGGGGGTAACGGCATGTAACGGCTATGTTTTTTACCGTGGAAAATGATAGTAATCCATGAATATTCATGATATCCACTAGAATGGGGCTATGTACTCCCTGTGAGTGCAGTGGGGACTTTAAATAACCATGGCAAGAACCCGAAAAATATGATCACACCACCACAATTGTGGCCACACTAATTATAGTGAGCGGAACTGCACCCCCAAGTACATATTTGACTTTGGATTTGTATATGTACAGTACATATTTCGGATGAATGCCGTTTTTCTACCGGAATCGACATCAACAACCAACTTGTTTCCCCGTCTTTTCCTATGGGGCATCTGTTTGGTTGGTGGTTTCAATTGATTTTCAACCATAGAAATGTGGTCCATGACCAGCATATGATTCAGGGGGTTGCTCAACCACCAGACAGTGATCATTTAATATGATTTGAATTCTTGTTTTTTTTTAGAACCTTCTACTCACAGCAGCACTGGGGGTTTGTTTATCCTGGGTTGATATATCAATATATAGTCATCCTGGAGTATATAGTATAGACTTTTGGACATTTCAAAAGAACATTCACAAAGATGGGACATGTTTGAGAATTCCACATCTTATCTACTTCAGGAACTTCAGGATGATGAAGTTCTAAATTGCATTAAGATATACCATCTGGTAAACTGTTACATAACTATGGAACATCACCATTTTAATGGGAAATTCCACTATTTCTATGTCCATTTTCAATAGCTATGTTAGTTTACCAGAGGGTATCCACAACAACCCAAGTTCTATCGGTTGTGGTCAACCAACTTAGCTAGCCACCTCAAACCCCCACCTTGCAGGCGATGGGCGAGCAGTTCCGATGGAACCCTTCCGCCCGGGATCCCACATGGACCATCTACAGTATGAAATGATTCTAATAAGCAAGTTGTATAAAGAATATCCCCACTCATATATCATGATATATCATATACTCGTATCATTCTACAACAATTCCAAGCTAGGTAGACGAGTTGAAAACCTGGAAATATGATATAGCTACCATCTATACCATCCTGGAAACACTGTTCTATCACTTTTTTGGGGTTGCCATATACCACACAGTACTATTGGAATGGGAAAGATGATTATCCATGGGCCATGGGAATCTAAGATTCAACCAGTGATTACTCTCTGATTCTCTAACAAAATGCCATGCTTAAAATGGCCATCTATTCTCACGCTTTTTTTCCATGGCAACCAGAGGGTAAGTATCCAGTTACAATATTATATAATATATACAAAAACATACACATGGGTTACGAATCACTACCTCGGATGCACCTCCAAGTAGAGAGCACTATCTAGCGGGCGACCATGTCCCATGCCTCATGCCTCTTGAAGCGCATGAGGTGAACCGCTCAGACGCATGTTTCTTTTTGCGTCTTTCATTCTTTCGCCCAGTTGCGGGAACAAACAAACTCGGAATATCTCGGAATGTTTTACTCGGGTTACTTAGAGTTCTTAGTTCACCCCAATGAGTATCCTATGGCTTAGTGACAAATCTTAAGTTCATGAGCGGATGAGCAAACGCCGAGGACGACGAGATGGGGCAGATGCTGCTTCAGGTGCGACCCCCGTAGTCTGTGTAGTGATGTACTTCGGATGGCTCTGACAAGTACATAGTAAGTTTATGAAACTTCGTGTTTATATAATATATTCTGATGGATTCTGGGATTACATTAATAGATGTTATCGTATTTTATCAATAGATTAGTGGATCATGACTGAACAGTCTTACATTTGCTGAGTCGCTGATCAATGGCTTGTTTTCCTAATGGTAAATCCACTCCGGGGAATCGAGTAAGGGAATATGTTATTTATTGGTGATTCCTTAAGTAAGCGAATCCTCAAGAAAAATAGAGGGACAACAGTGTTCTATGATTAGGTAAATTGTAGGTGATCGGTAAAAGCTGCATTGTTCGATGCGTAATATTTTCAGCAATTGTACCTTGCCTGGTTCTAAGATGTTAGAAGCCAATCTTAGGTAATATATGTATAACAGCTATATATATATATACATATATATATGATAGGTGTATATTGGGTTTGGTATCAGCAATATTGAGATATCATCGGGATACAATTGGGGATTGAACCAACAATGTAATTTTTAGGTGTTGAACGTTTTAGAATCTTTAGAAGTCACATGGGTGTGTCCAAAACTGGCGAACACTCCCAAAATGGCCATATTGGTTGGACAAATGATCAACCGTCAACTTTGTTTGTACCAAAACAAATCAGACAAACCGATGTCAGATGCCCTTTGATAAATTCACAAATGCTATGGAAATTACCAGTTTTAACTATAGAAAAATCATCGAACTAAATGGGCCATTAGCTATGTTGGGTCACTGTATTCCTCTTTGAGCTAAGATTTGTTCCTCACAGATGTTTCATCCAGTGTCAGAAACGACATACTCTCTCTGGCCAAGTGTCCGATCCAGGCCGTCTATATGCAGGATCAGGCTCGAATTTTTTCGACGGCGCGTGGCATTATGTGGCATTTATTTTTTGTGTCATCCATTTGGAGGGATGGGTACTTGGGATTACACATTATCAAATGTTATCAGGATTGAATAACATTCACATTGAATCCAATGGGATCCCCAATTATTCACAATATGTACTGAAAATATTCATTCACATTATCCCTTCATAACATTCATATTCATCCACTTATTTTTCATCAGGATTGAAGCTTCTTTCATGGGTACTTGGATGGCGCACAAAACTCAACATCTCGGATCATCATGGCATTCCAAACATCACCCCATTCTGCGCGGTTCCGCGCGGGAATGGATGAAAAACTCCCATAAAAAAATCATGGTCAGCTCATGTTGAATCCTCGTAGTGTCATCTGTTTTGTTGGTTCAATCCATCTTTTCTTGGTTCAATTTCCATACATGGCAAACAACTACACATTGCCCCATGGTTCTCTCGTTCGCAGCAACCGCAGGTCACATTAGATCACCTCATCAGACAGAAGGCGTCCGAACGGTCCGACCTGGTCATGAAACGTGGGAAAACCCTTTTTGAATGAAGGTTTTAATGGGAAAATTCTCTATCAATGGATGATTTTCAATTGCCATGTTTGATTACCGGAGGGTAATATGGCGCCAGTAAATTCGTAAATTGTGATAAATCACGTTGTTTATTTTGTCCTCGGGTAAACCAACGTATAGCAATGGTCAAAATGACCCATTTAATTCTATCCATTTCTAGTTGATTTAGCTACTAATGTGGGATTCACCCAATGCCATAAACTCTCCCCAAAATCACGATGTTTATGGGTTGTAAAGACACCATCCATCCCCCAATGGGAGTTGTTTATGGCATTGGGTTTACCAGGTAGGTTTACCATATTATACATAGGAACCCACAACAATAATCCAGAACAGATTCTCAATTTATCAAATTTATCAAATGTAGGATTTTACGCATCTCTATCTTTTGGGGGTATGCGATAAATAGTATAAAAAGAGCTTAAGGCGCAATTTTTTCGGCGGCCTTCGGCCTTCTCTCTTTACTGTCGGAAGGGGGTGCCCAGTGAAATGCTCGAGATGGGTGTGTCTGAAAATGGGCTATACCCCAAGATGGCCATCGAATAAGAGGGAAAATTATGATTTACCATATTCTTTTGAGAGCGGGGGACTGTGGGAGTGCGCTTTTTGGTAAGTTTTATGCATTGAATAATGTAGACCATGATATTACCAATGAAGAGAATGCGTTGCCCAAAATAGCGCACTGAGCGCACTCCCCTGATCCCCTGTTCTGATTTTTTTTGGGTCCCTATTTTCAGACAACATATAAATACAACATATAAATACAATATATATATATATACTATATACAAATAAACCAAACAGTTCTTAAAGTTGATTGGTACCACCCTGTGTAGACAAGCTGTTTGTCATGAATTTCATGGACCAGATTCGGGATCAGAATTAGCCTCGGCAGAGGCCTAAGGGACCGTAGGATTCACATCACAACATTTCCTGCAATCCATGATTAATCCATGCTATTCTCATCCTTTGATTGGATTGTGTCTCTGTGTATCTTATATTATATATATGCGGACTATACCTCAGTGATATCTATGTACATCATTTTGTATCACATGTGCTTCCCATTTATGACCATTTAGACCCAGATCATATCCCATGTTGGACCTAGTTCTTTTTCCATTCTATAGTTAATTCAACTCCGAAATGTGGATCATTACCAGTACCATATATTACAGATATTTTGTGAGGGTCCCATTTATTGGAAAAACATCGTCAAGGATTTACCTTTCAGCGGTACTGTTCTGTTCATCAACATATTTTGATAACCTCCAGTATGCAGCGGGCTCAAACGTAAATCCATCAAATCCCCATCACAGTGCTAGTCTCGAGCTAGCAGTGCGCTGGCGCCAATGACCTGCCGGGTATTTCAATACTTTTGACGGATTCAGTCATATCTAAACTCACATACGCAAAACAAATAAACCAAAGGGCCCCCCCCGGAACCCACAAAATACCATATAAATGGTTTTATTGAATTGATTTAACCTTTACTTCTACTTACATTTATATACCCATGACTATATATTTGATTATATGGATACGAATATGAACATGTATGTATATATATATATACATATGTATAAATGTATAAATGTACATTGTGTATATAGTGTATATATTGTGTAAAGTGTATGTTGTGTAAATATTACAATATATATATATACATCCCATGTAAGATTTCTGATGATCTTTCAGATCTCTCACCCCCTGGCCACTGTTTTCATGCAAAGGCCAACTTGGAAGCCCGAGTCGGGACCTTGTGGGCGTGTTTTCAAAGGATGGGCATGGCGAAAGCAGATACTATTTTTGGGTAGAACTACCAGCGAAAAAGGTGATGTAGTATGATATGGTAACATATGGGAATATATGGGGATGTAATGGGGATATGACGAGATTTACAAATCAATTGTTCTGTTTATTGGATATGTGTGAAAATTGCTTACACCCCCAAAATGGCATTCTTATGAGGGAAAAACACATGATAATTATGATCAACCATCAAATTCGAGGTACACCCCATTTACAGACATATCCATGTAGGCAAAGAAAAGATTAGTGGTGTTCCAAGCCATTATTTGGAAGGGGCTATGTCAATTGGAGGGATGGTACAATGAACCACGAATATCTGGTCGGATAGGGGGTTCAGATATTATTCTATATGCAAACCCAAATGGAGGTTTCCTGAAATAGGGGTACCCCGAAATCATCCATTTTAATAGGATTTTCCATTATAAACCATCCATTTTTTGGTACCTCCATTTTGGGAAACCCCCAAATGATGATGATGATGATGATGACGACCGTGCTCGACGGGCATATTAAACGGTGGGATGTGGGTGGCTTTTTTGCGCCGGTTTCGCACAGTCAGTCAGCCCCAGCTATGCTTGTTGGTTTATAAACAGTCAGATATATCATAGAATTCCACCGCCATACCGATACTTAGCCAACTTAGTTTATAACTCCAATAACTAAGGACTCTTGGTAGATATATATATATATATTATACTTAATGGAAATGATAAACCAACACAAATTTCACTGAGGGGTACGACAATCCAACCAATCAGTGACACTTGCATCTTTGCATCTTGGGTCCCTGGGAGGAGGGCATGGAATGCTATGGGCTTGGCTGCATGGCAGGTTTTGCATAGCTTCCATTGGCAGGTTTAAACTTGCATAATTATGGCATAATTATGCGGCATAATCCATGTCCATCATGTTCTGGGTATGTTCATCTTGGAGGCATGCGGCATGATATGCTTATGAGAGAGGACAAAATTGAAGCGGCATTTGCAGGACTTTTAATGAAGCAATGTGAGCATGTCAGGCATGGGTCAAACGTAAGGGACCCCAAGAGACAGGTGCCATGGGTATGCAATCTTTATCCATGACATACTGAATGCAACCGAGAATTGCTGGGATGTCTGTTTTTCATGCTGTATTCCATACTTGGCTGCGAAATCCACTCCGTTTCCTGTAGTGGCAGCACTGGTTGAAGGGAACAAAATTGCAAGAACCTCCTTTTTTTGGAGGCAAAACCCCTGGGTTTCCTGTAGTTTTCCTTCCCGAACCAAACTAGTGATGTCGGTTTCCCCTAACAAACCAAGCCAGTAACTCAGGGACGAAGCCCATCTTGAGCTAAGGATGAGACTGGTGCAACGCCGCTGCACATCGTACGCAACCTCAAAAGGGATTGGCATCAGATCCTGAAATCTCGCAACATGAGCTTCCTCAAATCTCGCAACATGAGCGGTGTTCAAGACACTGGTAGGTTGATGATTACAGGGGTAGAGTAACCATTAATTTAATATATATATATATATATGTACATATAATGGGGAACACCATAATCCATTACGGGAATCCCTATCAACTAACCAGTATAAAGGACGACACAGGGTTTGAACACTGCTAATCTAGTAACCTATCCAATTCCCTTATCTGAGCCAATAGATCCTATGGATTTGGAGTAATGGGGTAAAAACCATCAAGCGCACCCCATTTGCCCAGTTGTGCCCTATCATACCGATGTTTTTGTTGGTTGAATTTCCATTGTTCCCTAATATTTGGGAGGTCAAATCCCTATTAATATTGGGTACCCTCTGGTAAACTGTTACATAACTATGGGAAATCACCATTTTTAATTGGAAAATCCACTTTTTCAATTGCCATTTTCAATAGCAAACTGTTTAATTACCGGTTGAAATCCTGAGATCTGAGTATCCAATGATATCCTCTATCAAACCAACCGATTGATGGTAACAACATTCCCCATTATCAACTATGGGCCACTATCAGCCACTACTAACCGTTATTATCCATCATCACCACCACCACCACCACCACCATCATCATCATCAACCCATTCCCAGGCCGTGACGCGAAACATGCCCAAGACGGTGCAGTGGCTCCTGCGCCATCGAGCACCGCGGCCGAACAGGGTGATGTGCATCCCCTTTAGCCAGTCTTAAGTGGTGAAGTGGTTCATAAATCCTACATGGGTATACCCTAACAGGCTTATGCTTTGGGTGTCAACCACTTACGAATTCCAAGATGGATTTCATGGAGATATTACCAACCGCTTTTTGGGATGTGATGGGAATATGACCTACCATGGTGATATAATGGTAAATAGTGGGAATATGATGGTACTATTTGAGAACATAGTGGGGATGTACATAAAGGGGATATCTTCATGGGGGGGTTCAACCATCCCCCGTGACAGGTGCCCCCCCATTATGTTTGGGTTTGTAAAGGGAAAATCTTAACGACCAACAACCACTAAAGCATCCAGTTGATATCCTTAATCCTTCATGAGATCTTTACAGGAAGCTGGATCCGAGTGATTTTTAGAATATACAGTAAAACAACCACTAATTACCAAGTGATTTTTTAACGTAGCTTGGGAAAATCACCATGTTTAATAGGTAAATAGACAGTTTCATCATCCACAAATGGGTCATTTCCATAGCTATATTAAATAACCAGAGGGCATTGACCATCCATTTTTTTCGGGGTCACCGTTGGCACCTTTTGAGGGGTTGTTTGATTCTGCCTGCTTTGATCATAACGTTCAAGGGTCTGAAACCCAATGACAAGGGGGATGAATTTTCAATTTATCAAAATACCAGTCGGTACACTAACATAACTATGCAAAATCACAATTTTTAATGGGAAAATCCACTATAAATGGCCATTTTCAATAGCAAACTGTTAGTTCACCAGAGGGTAAACTTATATTTTTTAAAGGATCCAACCCATCGAAATTTGGGTAAATTCTTCGCTTCATTTCTTCAATGAGGACTGAGTCAGAACTTGATAGTTGCCCAACTGACTACATGCTTTGATGCGGAAACTAGGATTGTAGGGTATTGATCCATGGAAAAGTGGATCCGAACTCAACACAGCTTGGGGATCAGAGAGTCAATCTAGGGATGGGGAAGAGGATC
This sequence comes from Symbiodinium sp. clade C Y103, assembly GCA_003297045.1. Lineage (NCBI taxonomy): Eukaryota > Dinophyceae > Suessiales > Symbiodiniaceae > Cladocopium > Cladocopium sp. clade C. Next base: position 128,600 of record BGPT01000002.1, read on the forward strand.
GTTGTGACATGTCTTCCCTTTCTTGGTCACAGTGACACTCCACCCCAGTAAGTTGAGGGGTTACAACAAGCGACTAATATTTTGGAGCCATGAAAAACACACCGTTTTCCATCTCATGCAACACTGGCTGGTCAATAGGTCTCCCATCAAGTTGTTGCCACGATCCTCAATTAGATAGTATATATAATCCCCTAGAATCCATCAGCTATGGTATTTCTAATGGCTCACGTGGTTATTTCTCCAAACCACTATTAAGCCAGGTGAAATAAAATGAAATAAACAAATCAACGTAGCTAACGTACATCAACTGTAAATCCTCATATGTACAGGCGAAATGCATAGGTAATGCTTGAGGCATCAGTAGGTTTCTTATCCCTAGATTGTCCCACTTCGTAAATGGTAAGCCTGGCTAGTACGTCCCGTTCCGGATTCTCCCATCCATTTGGATTTCAAATTGGTGGTAATCCTCCCAGTTACTAAGTGGATCCTTCAAGTCCAAGGTAATCCCGCCATAGACCCATAGACCCAAACGTGAGCCAAGCTGCGTCAACTTAGCTGACCTGGCTGTAGTCAGAGTTTTAGTCTATAGTTATATCCTCCTCTAAACCCCAGTCAGAGTTAGTTCAGATAAGCCTTTTATAGTTAGTCAACCATACTTCACCATAGCCAATCATGGGTAATTAACCATAGTTAGTTAACCATAGTCCTATGGTAGTTTTATAGTTATAGTATGTTATAGTATGTTATAGTATGCTATAGTATGTTTTAGTCATAGTTACCATAGTTCACCCTAGTATCTTACCATCAGTTATAGTTAAGTTACCATAGTTACCATCAGTTATAGTTACCATAGTTATAGTTACCATTTTATAGTTACTAGTATAAGTATCATGTTGATTCATTTTGTCTTATCTCTTACCACACACCATGACAAGTTCGCTGTCTGAAGGCCAGCTGTTCAGCCACGGACGGTCCGGTGCTCAGGGACGGTCTATGGTAGATGCGAATCTAGGCGGCTAGTGGTAGTTTTTGGATGTTTATGGTATGTATCCATCTATATTATAATATATTATATATATATACATAATGATATACATAATGATATATATATATAGATAGATAAATATCTATATCTCTATACCTTACTAGGATTTATAGTAAATACATGTGGATACATCTATATTCAGAGGATACATACATATATATATATATATATCTACTTAACTGTTGGGTTTATGGTAGTCTCAGTGCTTCAAGCACTGTTGGGTTTATGGTAGATAGGCTGGACATTGGTGTTGAATTTTGTTAAATGCAATTCTATGTACGTGATTGATGTTAGCTTCATCTCTTCCATATATTGAAAAAACATGTAAAGGTAGAACACTGTTTTCTTGAGGATTGTCTCACAGTCAGACACTACGATGTGCTGCTGGGACCTTCTGTGAATGGGGATGATCAGAGATGGCGATGAATGAAATAGTTCCTGGTATGAAACCGTCCATTTTTTTCTAGCTGGCAATTTTAAGAACTATTCCGATGACTGTTGTTGTTTGGGCTGGCATGTTTGCTTTTTCCCCGCTTTTTGATTCGCCAACTTTGATTTGAGCGATGCAATGATCATGAGAATCTAAGCACACATGATAGGTTTAGGGAGTTTTGTGCAGCCATCATTGAAATGTTCCGTTGGCCTTTGGATACTCAAAGATACAATCTAAGTCTATACTAATATAGTTAGTTGTATATGTCAAGTATGTGTCATGTATCTTTTTAAGCTAGTTGTTAATGGTGCTTGTACACATTAATCCTTAATTTGAGATGGCCCCACGAAACACCAATTTCATTGGCATGCAGCCTCTGTTTCTGTCCCGATGTCCCGCAGGTGATGGCTACCAGGCTCTCACCTGGGTCCGGATGCCGAAGGAAGTCGAAGGAAGCTGAATGTAGAGGGGATGCTCCCAAGAATGACCGAACTTTCCAGCTTACAGTGGTGACATACTATATATGTATTATGTATGTGATTATGTATGTATATATATATAATTACACCATATATATGCCATATATATACCCGCAGCACGTGCACTACGCCCACCAAGTACTTCACTATTTACACTTTCATATGTTTTTTCTAGGTTATTTTTGAAGGAATTCTTTAGGGTTTCTTTAGGGTCACCAAAAATGAGGTTCCCGACAATCATCCCAAAAGACATGCGGGCATAGGACAAGTGCTGGCCAAATGTATACAATACATATATATTTATATATAGATTCAGAACGATACATGTTTATTGTTATTATTATTGTTATTCTTATTATTATCACTACATTTGTTGTTGTCATTTTATACATGTATTACTGTATTAAGATATTCGATATATTCTTTTATATTTGTGTTTTTATTGATTGTTAATTATTGTTAATTCTCCAGATGTAGAATCTAACATTATTACATTCTTCTCACATGACAAATTCAAATTCAAATGGTTTTTCAGTCGAATCTCCCTTGTCTTCATCCGGATGGCCCGAGGCCTGCATCAAGGGTCACTTGCAGATCGTGAAAATTCTGCTGGAGGCACGTGCCTTCGAGAGCCCTGGGCTTTTGACCATGATTTAGAGGGGGTTAGGTATGAAAGAATGGATTTAGTTGGATGATATTGATGGTACATGGTTATACTATCCGATGTAGTATCTAATGCTTACTGTAAGTAGATGGATATGTATAAAACATGATGGTTTTCAAATGACAACTGAGTAGTCATTTATGGGGATAAATGTCACGTCACCAATCTGACCATAATCATGAGGACTAACCAATTGTTGGTTAACTCAATCATTTATGGGGATATGTAAAAGATCAAGGTTGGTTGATGAATAGGAAGAGTGGGTGATACTACCCTTTACAATCTGGTAAACTAACATAGCTATAGAAAATCACCATTGTTAATGGGAAAATCCGCTATAAATGGCTATTTTCAATAGCTATGTTAGTTTACTGGAGGGTATATGGTGAGGATTTGACAGCATGCATGAACTTGGAAATCTGTTCTGAAGCAACCAGTTTTCAAAGGGACGACATTTGTGAACACTGCTCAAGTGAATGACACATACGGGGGTGTCTGAAAATGGGGAAGAATGATGTAACCGCCAAATCATGGCTATGTGGGAGAGAACTTGAAGAAATCCAGTGGATTTAGGGGTGTGACTGGGTTTGGTACTTGAGATTTTTTGTGAAAAGCTCCCAGACCGATCCAATCGGGTTTTATCATTACAGTTTCATCATGTTTCCCATGAAAAATGGGATGCTTCCAGTGTACAAACCCAACAAGATGAGAGATTCGATAACAAGACTCGTAAATGACCAGCCTTTGAGTTTGGCACAACTTGCATCAACTTGCCGGCGCAAAATTGGATTCAAGCGGAGTGAGGGGTGTGTCTTGTGTATCAGGACGATCTCTAGATGCGGGCACTGAGTGATTTCACCTTTTACTGGATCCTCCCCCACCCTTACGCCACCTCCACCCACGAAAAACTCGAGACGAGACTGGGTTTCCTCATCCAAAATAGATCGCGGTTGAGCAGTTGAACAAACTCCTGAAATAACTATATGGGGGTTTCCTAAAATGGGGGTACCCAAAAATGGATGGTTTATAATGGAAAATCCATCTATAAATGGATGATTTGGGGGTACCCCTATTTTAGTGATGGTTGTTCCCTCCCCCTAAAAGACCGATAAACGGCTGGCGTGAAAGACCACACTGGATTACACACTGGTATGTTGCCGGCATGTTTCTCTCGTATCCAAAGATATGGAGATCAAACAAAATCTGTCCCCCCAAAGGATGGATAACGCATGATAAATCCATTCATGGAAAATACAAACAATTCCCTTCATACTGGATCCATGTCATGTTTGGAACAATCATATACTGTATATATGTAGATACATATTTTTCTGGGAATTCTGGACAAATGACTATATAGGAATTGAAGCATATTAAAACATTAGATCCAGGAGTTCCTCACATGAACCTAGATATCATCCTGAAGTAGATTATTGTATTTGAATGTTTGAAAAGCTAGTCCCAATTAAATCATGTTCATGACTCTTAAACAACTAGTCCCTTCAGTAGCTATGGATTCTTTTTAAGGCTATTCCCATTTAAACCTTTTCGTTCGTGATTTTTAAACGTCCACTTTCAAACTATACTCCAGGATGACCTTCCTTGAGCTCCCCAGGCCAAAGCCAGTACGGCAGAAGCGGCCTTGTCGACCGGGAAGACGCCGTGGCCCGGCAGAAGTTTTGGACAAAGACCCGGGGGATGGATGCAGGGATATGCAGGGTCCACAGTCCACATGTCAACAGTTTTTGTGAGGAAAAAACTACGGGAAAGAAATGGAAACCACGGATTTTCCCATGACATATGAAGGTTTCCTGCAAATGTTCAAACCAATCCATTTAAAGTGATGGAGATTTTTGTGGTTACCATTGGATTTGTTTTATGCGGATATCGTAGAAAAGAGGTGGAGATGGATGTAGCGGACGGAGGTCCAAATGATGGAATCATGGGCTACAGTGGTTTACAGGGAATATCGTGGGACATTGTGGGAGACTGTATATATGAGCTCACATGTATATATATATATATATGTACATATATATGCATATATATATATATAATATATATATATATTATATATACATGTACTATCCGGCAATGAATCAAACATAGCTGGGAAATCCCTCGAACTAGATAGGCATTCAAATGGGAAAAAACACCTATATACAAATGGGGAGTTGTTCATTGCCATGATTGATCACCAGCGGGTACCGGGCGGGTACCGCACCATGCCCCCAGCTAACATGGACCCTGGCAAAACGTGTGGTCCTGGTGTAAGGTGACAGTGAGGCACCGGTTCTACTTGGCGCATCTTGAAGCTTTCGATTCAAGATGAATCACTGTGTTAAACAACCTGAATCTTGAGTCTCTGAGGATGGCTGTCACGTGCACAGAAGCAATCTCCCTGATGATCCCTGATTGAAGGAAGGCAATATCCATGAATATCCTGAAGACTCATTTCAAATGCAAAATCATTGTAAAACTCAATGACGCCTGACAATTTTGTTTGTAAAGCTGACCAAAGCTGACCAACTTGGCTGTATTTGTCGACCAACACTTTCATGTTTCACTTTCTCTTTGTATGCCTTGATTCGATCAGGATTTTATACAGATCGCCTATGGTGATATACCCTCAATGTTGCGATTGGCCCCCACCCCAGTCCATTTGATTTGAATGCCGTATATGGCAATCTTATATCCACGCTTGAAATTCCACTACTAAATGGTAGGACGATAAATGGTTGCACAGCCCCATCCCTTAATTCACACCGGGAGAATAATATGCCATAGTTATTGGGGTCGAATTTCAACTTATAGGGGTGAACACTCAAAACCCCATGATTTACACCAATAAAAACGGCCCCACATGCACCCCGAAAAAAATCCTTTGGTTTTGCTAAGAGTTCTTGCGGTGAACTCTCGATTTGATGGATCCTCAAGTCTTGAAAGGATCATTGTTGTCTACCCATATCGTTTTGTCTATGATGTTAGTCAAGCAATAGGATCCACCATCCCCAAATTGACCTTTTCACTTGGTTTGTGCTACTTCCCAGTCTTTTCTACGGGTGGTACGAACCATCAAAATATGGCTGGTTTATTGTTGTTTTATCAACGTTAATGTGGTATTCAACCCCAAATTGCCACGTTATAGGGAGAACTGATGCTACACCAGCAGAGTCATTCTTTATACCCCATTTTCGGACACACCCATATACACATTTGTTGTTGTTCGTAGACATTTTTATATACATAATATCATACAATATTACAGTATTTATTTATGTGAATCCTACAAGGTGTTGCCCCCAGTTATGAGTTGGTTTGTATTCCCATGAATCAACGATGTATCATGATGTATCTACAACAAACCCCAGTTAAATGAACTATAGTTATAAGCTTGCCAGCTTTCAGCCCCAGATTGTAGGGCTCAAATAACGATCAGATCCACCTTGAGGTTGTCCTTGGCGGCCGAGAGGGGACACATGCCGGTGGTTCAGGAGCTTCTTTCGAAGCAGGCAGATGGGTCGCGGGGGAAAGGACATGTCCCAAGTTCCATGATTTCTGGATCCAGTTTGCGGAACATCGCCATTGACATAAGCGGTTCAATTACTAGAGGCTACTGTCCATTTCAGATCCAGCTCTGGGAAATCTTGGAAATTGGAGGTTTGGAGTTGAACATGGACCCAGATGCCGATGCTGATTTTCTTGAATTTCAATGGGGAAAATGCACTTTTTGGGAATCAATTGTCTATTCTTTCGGGGCAACTTTTAGCAAATCCACAACCTGAGGATGGATGTTCGTGGCTTATTTAGAGACTAACTTAGCTGTTCAAGTAGTAATTTCTGATGTTAGTGCTCTTGGATGGAATTCCTTCGCAGGCAAACTGGATTGGGTGCAACGGGAAATTGCTGGCTGGCTAGTGCAGGGTTTCAACATACTGATCCTTGGATTGAACATGAAACTCGCCACCAGCTGCTACCTATAAACATACCCTACAGCATCCTCTCGTCACAGTTTGGAGCAAAAACAGATCTGCCTATTGCGGAGGTTCAGTCGTATGCTTGTGTTTGAACATAGGATATGTTACTGGATTGGTGGGAAAAATCTATGGGAGACCATGGTTTTTCCCCATGTAATATAGGGGGTTTCCAATCCAGTGAATCGACCCTCTGGAGTTTAGACACTGGCCTGCACAGCTGGTGGGCTTGGCAATTGCTTGGAGCACTGTCAAAAGATATACATCATTTGCAAATGGTTGGTGAAGTGTCGAAATACCATGAATAATATTTAAGTAATGTTAAGTTCTTATTCAAATCCATCTATTTATCTATTCATCTATATTTATCTATCTATCTATCTATCTATCTATCTATCTACCTATCCAATGTATATACTGTATAGTATATACTGTATAGTATATACTGTATATACTGTATATACTGTATATACTGTATATACTGTTATACTGTACGCGAAGAGTAGTATTGGGGCGTACGCCGGTTGCCGAAAATACTAATATTTAGGTTTCAAAATGAGGTAGGAACACCCCGAGAACGAGATAGGCAAGACGAGGTCCAGGAATGGAAAACGAGGTAGGAACACCACGGCTCATCTACGTAAAACAAAAATGGCAGGTATTTTGGAGCATCTCTATATATGTAAAATGGGGGTGAACCATCCAAAATAGGGGTCATTTGGATTCCAGGTACATATCACATATGAGATGAGCTACTGAACCAATTCTGTTCCCAAAAGAGGGCCTTCATTCTTCGTCGCCTTCACCATCCATGATTTGCTCAGCAAATCCAAGGTTTGGCGGGTTGAACTGATCCAAATACCGAAACGATTCATGTTTGTGGAAAGTACACAAAAAGTACTGGATGCATGAAAATTTGATGTCCCTTACTAGGGCTATTTTGTAATAGATCTACACCATTTGGATGTGCATCCCAGATAGGGTCCGTGGTTTATAGACTCTATATTTATGTATATTATATACATAACCCATACATCACCTATAAGTGTGGTATTGGACATATGGTTATTACCCCCTGAACTGATGCTTGGGTCCCGCATAAAGGCAAGCTGTTTTTTCATGGGCCCTGAATTTTTGGCATTTGCAGATCCAAGTCCTCCTAGCGCAAATGTATATCACGAGGTAATCACGTGAGGTAATCAAGCATAGAACATCCGCCTTTTGGTTCGATTGTTTTTTTCCATGTAAATGCTCACCTTGTGCAGGGATTTCCTCGTCAGCCATGTTTGATTACTCAATCAATATATCATATTTATCATTATATCAATCATATCAATCACATCAAATACATGAAATACATCAATTATATATAATTATATCAATTATGTCAATTATATCCCAAATCCCGTTGAAATCCCATACATTTACCATAAATATACCCCGTTTCATTCCGTTTTTTGTCGAAACAGCGAGGCGAAGGTGGATCAACTGAATGGAGACGGCAGCACGGCGTTGCATTCAGCATGCCATCGGTTTCTTGACCAAAATGCTGATGGAAACGGCGAAACCACCTGGATGGCCAAACGAAAACATGGGAAAAATGGTGTTTAAACATGTTTTAACCAATATAAAATGAGGATTTCATGGGGTTTATAGCTGATTTAGGATAATGGATAGCAAAGTTGACTTATAACTTGTTTAACTAGAATTTGTGGGGAATATATCCCTAGTCCATAGTTAATGGGTTTAATCATCAGATCGATTGGATTAACCAATCAAAAACGGGAATGGATGGGGATTCAACCATGAAACATGTTGGGTTTGAATCGAAAGTGGGGTTTAACTTCAAAGATATGGGGCTTTAGCCATGGAAAGGGATTTAACACGATTAAACCAACGAACATATGGGGATTTAACCTATACAACATATTGGGATTTGGCGAATATATTGATTTGGGTAAACCATGGTAAGTACCTGGATGGGTACTTAACCAACAAAAATAGGGACTTCACCACGACCAATGGTTTTTTTGATGCACATTGACATTGAATATCAGAATTGAGCTGATGTAGCTGGGATTCCGGTTGGATGGGTAGTTTAGTACCAGTTAATCTTTTGCTATACATGGGGGTATATTGATCTCACCAGCTATGATTTCTTCTTTGCAGGGTATCCAAGATTCGGCCACGGATGTTGGTTTACTTTAAACACGATGTGTTTTTCGAAGTCAGTGTGAATGTGTCCTCAGCAGGACCATGACATTGTCCTCAACTTTAAGAGGCGGATGTAAGAAGTAGCCCCCGGAAATGAAACATAGCAATGGAAAATCCTCCATTTACAGATCATTGTCCCATAAAAAACACCATTTACAGGGGATTTTTCATTGCCGTGTTTGATTACTGGAGGGTAATATGTACAAGAACAACAATTCGGCAACTTGTTGGTACCAACTGTGGTTATTGACCAGTTGCCCAATTGGGATTCGCAGTACGAAAATTGCCCCGTGAAACTGGTGGAGCATTTGGACCAAGGGAGGAATCAACCAGATTCCTTGAAGATTGCTGGAGCGTGGTTTCAAGGCATCAGCACGCATCACATCGATGTTTGGACCCAACGTTGGACTCTTTGCAGAGAATCTGCTAGATGTGTATCAGTGCTGCATATTTATTTGAGCCATTTGAACGGAAATGCACCGGTGCCACAATTTTTCCGATTTCTTGGGTGTGCATAATTTTCGCAGTTGAAGTCTCGGCGTCTACAAGTAACCAAACCTAGTCAAGCATGTCAAGACCTTTTGCGAACGATTCTATTGACTCTGGTCAAATCTGGTCAAATCCCCATTTAAGTCCGGATACTGTCCAATGCCATACTTGGTGGTTCACCCCAGTTACAAGTGGTCTGTGACCCTGATTGGCTCATTTCACTATATATACAAATATATCTACCATAGACCCTGGTTAGTGGAGTTATAAACAAACTTAGCTAACTAACTGGGGCATCACCTTGTAAGGATTTGCACATATCCCGTTACATACTTATAGTACATTATACCCATTCCCAGGAATCATTACCCAATATATCACCATTTTGTTTCCTATAGATAATCCCCAAGATTCCCCTTCGATTATTCCTCAAGATGGATATTCTACTGATAATAGAAATTCTGTAAATAATCCCCAGTATCGGCATAGTATTATATTCACTATGACGCTCTGGTAACTTAACATAGTTATTGAAACCACTATTTTGAAGTTCGGTAAACAATCATTTTTATCATCTATAAATGGGCCATGGCTTACATGGCTATCTTAAGTGCCGACTTGGTCAAACATATTCAGGTGTGAGGTGGAGATCGTTGCTCATCTCCTTGAAAGGAGTTGCAGGGGTCTATCAGGGGTTCTGGGCCAGATCTTTATTTCTCTGACTTTAGATGATTTTTTAAAGGATATCATTCTATATTCATATATATATATTCTATATATTTCTATGTGATCTTGCATGTTCGTACATGGTGGTTCTTCTTAAATCATCTTAAATCTGATTTTCTGGTTTTATGATACACAAATTTTATATGATTTTGTGCGGCTAGTCAGGATCTTCTGGTATTGTACGCTGCTCAACACATGAACTTCTGCTCCATGAGATCGACCTTTCAGGTTCCGACCATATATGGGTCATATCCGAATTTCTTGGGATTATATATAATCCAATTTGTCCGCATTTTGCCAAAGAAATCCCACTTTTTCTTCATGTTTGTTTGGTAAATAGACCTCAGTTTTTGGTTGGTTGAATCCCAACTTCTGTTGTTTGAATCGCAAGTTTTCGTTGTCAAACCACATTTTCCATCTGTAACGCATTGTAACCTTATTTTTTATTTTGTAAACGCAATTTCTTTATGGATAAATCATAAATCCTAATTTGTCATGGTTGAATCACCATTTCTGATGGATAAATCCTCCAAAGATTCCCCAGCCGAGGGGCCAAGCCGTGAGGAAGTCATTGGTCAATGCCTTGGACAACGAGGGATGGACACCTTTGATGCCAGGGGAGCCCAGAAGTGGCTGTCGGCTGTCGAGGTGGATTTCTATACATAATTATATTATACATATATATATATACATATATATGTATATATACATGTATGTAATTTTATGTATATCTATCTCTATCTCTCTATATGTGTGTAAATACTCTACATGCAACATTGTCTTTTTTCGGGTGGTAGAAAGATCTCATATTTGGCGGACATAATCTGTCCAATGGTTAGGGAGTTTAGGAGTTAGGGGCATCCTTATGGGGCTTTCTTCGAGGATCGGTTTCTATACTAAGTCAGGGTCTAATGACTTGGATGATTTGGGGGTATATACTCCTATTTTAGGAGACCTCCATATATGTAGTCATCCTCAAGTAGATAGAATAGTTTTTTAGGAATACAAAATCATCACAAAAACAGGAATATGTTTGAAAATACACTATTCTATCTACTTCAGGATTATTATTTATATACCCCGAAAAAGATAGAAAATTGGTTTGTCAGTATATGTTGGTGGAGTTTACTTTTTCTATCTATTGGGGGATTGCTACATACATCATTTGCAAAGAAATATATCATATTGAAATGTATCTATCTATCTAATCTCGTCTATCTCAACTCATCTACACATATACGTAAACATATAGTCATTTTGAAGTAGATATAACATGCAATGTGCAACACTATTTCCATGTAGTGGTGATTGTTTGACATATCCATATTGTATCTACTCCAGGATGACTATGTACATGTATAACATGTATATATATATATACACCTCTATTTGTATCATTATCGAAAGTCATAGTACATCATATCACTCAGCGTATGCAAAAGGTGCTGAAGATGGATGGTGAAATTCTCTGCTACACTTGGTCAGAATATGAGGTTTGTGACTTTGTTGTCTCGTTCCAGTGATGATGTGACACCACCGCTTGACATGGACGATGGAGGATCTCACTGAAAGAATTCGACAAGAATCAGTTTCCTGCTTCGTTCAGCAATGTCAGATTCAGAGAGAAAAAACAACTACATATGGATCCAAGGGCCTTCTACGATACTTTTTTGTCCCCTATGATTTTGGGGTTGAAGTACCTTATTTCAATGGCAGGTATGCCATGAATTCCAATGCGGCCACATCAGACGGCATCTTGGCTGAAACCCTTGGGGGATTGATCCGCTCAAGTGGCACAACCGCAATCGGGACATGATAAACCATGGATTTTGAGGTGTTTGCAGTAATTTTCAGACGACTCCATTTGAACTCCTGGGTAGGTCTGTAATTATGGTACAATACCAGTAGTACCGCACAAGGCGGTGGCGGAAGTTTCAGGAATAGCAAACTATAGGAAAGGTGAGTTGCTGTGAATGATGGATGGCAGAGCGAACCCACTGATGGATCAAAAGGTGGTTCGAGCGTCGGCCTATCTCTCTGTCTATCTATCTGCCTGCCTAACTAACTGACTAACTGACTAACTGACTGACTGACTTACTGACTGACTAACTAACTAACAAACTAACAAACTAACGAACTGACTAACTGACCAACAAACTAACTAACTGACTAACTGACTAACAAACAAACTAACTGACTAACTGACTAACAAACTAACTAACTGAGCAGCCGCCAAAACCCCTAAGTGGTGATTTGAAGGGCCGTTAAAGTAAGATGGCTCCGCGAAAGCAAAAACCACGCTCGCGAAAGATTCGCGA
>BGPT01000002.1:141188-153036 GCA_003297045.1 Symbiodinium sp. clade C Y103
GAGACCGTCAGTTTTTAACACTTTTTACTTCCAAATGTGCTTCGCGCCACAACGGCGTGCAATTTTTCATGTCTCATCTGCCAAGATGTCTCCGCGCCCCCGCCGCTTTAGCGAGCCGACTGTTCGACCCTCCGAGCCACAAAACATTGGAAAAACACAGTGTTTCGCGACTTTCCTACCTTTTCGCGCACCTGCATCTCTTCTCTTCTGACTTCCTCATCTCCTATCTTCACTCTTCTGACTTTCTCATCTCTGATCTTCTCACTTCTGACTTTTCTCACCTCTGCTTTTCAACTGTCCATATTGTCGGAAGGTTTAGCTTCTAAACTTCNTCTCATCTCTGATCTTCTCACTTCTGACTTTTCTCACCTCTGCTTTTCAACTGTCCATATTGTCGGAAGGTTTAGCTTCTAAACTTCCTTCGATCAAGATAAAAAAACTCAAACCATGGTATTTTGAGGTTTTCGCATAGGTACCCAAACTTTCAGGACAGATAAGGGATGTGACAGGATGCACTGGGAACATGCCTGGGTGGTGGAATGATTGTATAATGGGATATATATATATATATAATGATATAATGATATAGTATATAGTAATATATATATAGCCAATATGATGTAACATTGATGTAACCAAAAGAAATGTGAATGTCCCCCTCCTGGACAAATCTGAATGGCTATGGTTCAAACCCATGTGCCAAGCCCAAACTGAATAAAACTTGCCTATCCCGTCTTGTAATCTAATATGAGCAGGAACAAGAATACCTTTAACAGGAAGAACCACCTTGATAAATGGTGGAAAAGAATGAATTGCCAGAATTGCCATGTTTGATGAACTTAAAAGGTGATACCCTCCAGAAAGCTAACATGAATATGGAACATCCACTAATTGTAGATCATGTCTGAACGAAAAACGCATGGACTTCCAGAGCATTTTATTAGTTTTTACTGGCGGGGAGTTATCCTGTGAGAGTCAAAATCCCATTAAAATCCCATTACATCTCATTAGAATCCTATCAAACCACCATTTTTTCACATTTCTTCACCATTCTTCGTCCCAATTTTTCCGACAGCGCCAAGCCGACTTTAGCTGAGTCAGGTCCCCGTCCGGAACTGGGTGAGCGCAAGGTGCGAGGGCCTGATATGTTTTTTGTTACTTTTGTTTTGACCGCCCCCCCAAAAAGATAGAAGCTACCCTCTGGTATATTAACAGTTCGACCCTGAGAAGCTCGCTATTTTTAGAGGAAACTCATCTTCCAATTCCAACAACTGCCAGGGTCTATGTTAATGTACGAGATGGTAGATGACGTTGGCAAAAGCTCACACATTTATTTAGTGCATATGATATCATATAATAATAGTGATGAATTACTCTTCAAATCTGTTCAATCTTTCTGGGTGTTACTAAAACCATCTATCATTGTTGTTTGCTTCAATGGTGGCCCAAAAAATGACATGGATGAAATTGACAGTGAAAGATGATTGTTTATTTCTTATTTTCCCAAATTGAAATCCATTGCTTGGAGAATCTATAGGGAATATGTTTTGTTTTTTGGTGGTTCCTCAGGCAAAGCCAAGCAAATTCTTCCTATTTTGCAATACTTGAGCTGTGGGGATTCCTCATTTTCGGGCATCCCGGTACTGTTTTGAGCAGCATGAGTTGACAGGAAACTTGTTCCGAAACTTCCTCATTTTGCAAGGTGGGCCCCCAAACGATAGCTAAGTTGACTTATCACTTGATTAGATAGGTTTTCTGGGCCCAGAATATTACATGATAGTACATGATATATACTGTATATATATACCATTCTTAGTTGATCGGTTTATAAATCAACTTCTACTGTAACTGGGGGTCCTCACTCTGTAGATGTTAAGTCCACTGACCTTTTTTTTCTGCGAGGTGCACGTGGATGGCGTGATTGGAGCCAAATCTACGTCTGGGCCCCCGTGGGTCGCAATCCTGGCAGGTCCTGGCAAGATAAGGTTGTGACCCTATGGCTCATATCATAGATATCATATTCAACTAAGTTGGTTTATAGCATGTTTTTTTTACATTTTTTATGTACCATTTTATGTCTACTAGGATTCATCGGAGATGTGTGTATATCCATACATATGTACACATCTACATTTCACGGGGTTACAGTATAAACCACATCATTTTTGGTGCACCACCTTGTGTATACGTATTTAAGAGTACATATCACTTGTATCATCAAGCCAATTAATTATTAGTGCAATCGGTAGCTGGTCCATGATGATTTCCGAAGTATTATCGGATTACGATGCTTTTAGAAAGTTCTCCCAGTCTTACGATGCGGAAGCACTGCTTGATGTAGGGAAAGACGGATGACTTTTCTTTGTGCCAAGGACGATTTTGAAATTGATCATTCTGAAGCATGCTGTAAGAAGTTTGAATGACACTGTTGTTTCTTTCTTTGTGTTCAAGACCTCCCCCCTTGATATGCCCCCATACTCCTCACTGGATCTTGGTCCTTTGATTCTGCCAACTGATCCTCAGAATTTCCTCAGATCTGAAAGATGGTGATGCCCAAACCGCAACTTTCAGAAGGGGAGGTCCCCAAGTGAAATATTTGTTGGTTTCGATTCGCCCATGAAGTATAGCTATTCCCTAGCCTTCCTCGACTATTGTTTAAATTGTCTTCCCGGAAAGGCTATTTTTTGGAAAACAACGACTATTTCTTGCATTTTTTTTCACTATATATAGACATTCCTTGCTTGAGGCCTAGCCCAAGAACCTTAGACAAATTGTAGACAAATCGTAGACAAACCGTGGACAAATCGTAGACAGACAAATCGTCGTAGACAAACCGTAGACAAACCGTAGAAAGGACATTTTTTGGCGTAGAAAGACCATTTTTTGCCGTAGAACGTTCATTTCATGGCGTAGAATTAAGACACATCCCAATCAAGGGACCAACACAGGGCGCTCTTTTCTGAAAAAAAAAATAGTCTTTCCGCAAAAAATCGTTCTTGCAACAACGACTATTTAAACAATAGTCTTTGGAAGTATTGGGTATTGTTATATATCCATTTATATGCCCAATAAACCTTCACTTAACCAACTTTTAAGTGAACTTAGCTATCTAAGGGACCCACATCTCATTTCCTGAAACAACAACCGGAGCACTACTTTTTGCTACCGCTTCACCGCCGCCGTGCCAAGCTTGGAGCTTCTTTTGCTTCACAAGGCGGATGTGAATGCCGGGATCCGCAGTCATTGATTTGTGAAAAAACATGGCGCCAGAACCAACCAAAAAGTAGGATCTAAGATGATCTAAGCAACACTTAAGTAGGAATTCAACCAACAAAAATGGTAGCTAATGGATGCTAATGTTAGTACAAGGTTTAGATAGGTTTAGTGTAGACTATCCAATAAAATACCAAGAGTTGGCCACGTTTTTTGTATCAACTCAACCCTTGTATTTTTTCCGCATATCAACCCATCCAATGGAATTGGGGGTACCATGAGGTCCCAACCATCCAATTTTAGAATATTTGAGGGCGTACCTAAAAAATGACCCGGAACCAAGCATGCAATTAGAGTAATTAATTGCCAAAGTCTTGGTAAATCACCACAAGTTATCATTCAAGTGATTGGTCATTTGTTCATGTGGAAGTCATGCTGGAAT
Organism: Symbiodinium sp. clade C Y103; assembly: GCA_003297045.1. Lineage (NCBI taxonomy): Eukaryota > Dinophyceae > Suessiales > Symbiodiniaceae > Cladocopium > Cladocopium sp. clade C. Next base: position 144,844 of record BGPT01000002.1, read on the forward strand.
TTTGGGGTACCCCAACTTTTGTGAAACACGCCGTGGGTTTGTATGCACATAGGGTACTGTACCTAGCAATTTGATGTTTTTTCATGACATTCGGCATTGAGACGGCAATAGCGCAATGGGTATTTGTTGGTCATATGATGTCATTTGTACATCATTCTCCTATCAATTTGATCCCAAGAACCCTATCATCGCATCCCACCGTGGCGAGTCATCGGCAAGATCTGAGGCACAATCTATGGATGGCTTAAGTCCTCTCATCATCGTCTCTGCTCACGCGCCTCGGACGTTGATTCGCGACGCGGATGACATTTTTCAAATAACGCTGGATGATTGGACCAAGCCGCAGTGACCTTGATAGGTTTTGATGATGAACATAAAGGTGTCTACACTATCCAATCATTGATGATCGAAACGATTAAATCAGTTTCGAAAACAAAAAGAACAACACGCAACTTTAGATGACTAAAAATAACATTAGATGACTCAGACTCAGAACTGTTTAGGGTTTTGGACGACTTAAATGATTAAAATTCATCAAACCAGTTGTAGACTGGCCAAGAAAAAATCCTTTGCAAAAGCCATCCTTTGGATGAATTTTGGGCAGGCTACCACCTCAGAGGCTGATCTGATTCCCATGGTTTGATCCTTAAAAATCATGGTTTTTATCACGTGAAATCCCTTTTTGTGGTTGATTCAAAATCACGTGGTTTAATCCTCCTTTTGGTGTGTATTTTTTTTAATATGCTGAATATGCCGAAATAACGGTTTCGCCACCATTGTTTCTTGGTGAACTCATTTGCAAACCCTTCAGTTTTTTGGATGTTTGACCCATCCGAAGTATGAACCAACAGCTCAGGATCGACCGCATGCAGCCAAGCAGCTGTTGAGTGCAAAGGCACAGGTCAATATGGCCAATGCGTCCGGGCTCTCAGTTGTACCAAATTTATCCAAATTTTGGATCCAGTCGATTCCACAAGGTTTATACTTGGGATGATCAGCCGCTTATTGGAAACATTAGTGAAAGCAGACCATGTAATTCATTTATAATATGTAATCACCCACGAATCGGGGACTTACCAACCATTTATTTCAGGATGATTATATGATATTATATATACAGACATAGTAGATGCCATGTGTGCATCGACATTGGCATCTCCTTCCTGGTTGGGCTCGACTTTTTCGACTCAGGAAGGGTCAGACGGCCATGCTCATGGCGGCCAACAACGACTTGCCGGTTGTGGCCAAGACGCTGATCATGGGCAATGCCGATGTGAATCAGGCGATAGTGGAGGGAGAAATGCTTGTTTCATATGGTTTAATAGAGCATAATCTGGTCGATTATGGTGGTTTAATGGGGTATATCATTTGGACACTTGGATGGGTTTGGAAAATCTTTGGGGAACATTCAAGAAATGCAGAGGCACAATATAGATTTAGATTGAATGCAATGACATGGTTGCCTTTGGATGGCTTGGAGGGTTGATAGGGTTGCTGATGGATCAGGGCTCAGCCGGGTGGTGTGTTTGGGGTGTCGAGTTTCTTGGATGCCAATCCACATCGTGGTTCACTCCACTGCTGCTGGATATTGTTGTTGCCTTGATTCATTAGATTGGTTTAAGGGAAAATCTACAGGAAACCATGGATTTTCCCATGAAATGTAGGGGTTTCCTGTAAATTTTCCCATTAACCAATTCAGTGATTGATTGATTTTCCATCATGATTTTCTGGATGTTTTACTCATATTCCTGAGTCAGAAACCAGCAGTAGAGGAGTCGACTGCCCACCTTGGAAAATCACTGGCAAATCATCGCGCTACCAAACAGCTGCCAAAAGTTTCATGGCTCAAGGCGGTTTTGAGAGTTTGCAGAACATATTGTGGATTGTCCTCATTACCCTCTGGTAATTCAACGATATTAAACGTAGCTACTGGTATTGAAAATTGCCATGTATAGTGGATTTTCCCATTAAAAACGGAGATTTCACATAATTAGTTATGTTAGTTTGCCAGAGGGTATCTAGAAACTTCTGCTGGATATTTGCAGCTGAAACATCACTAGGTGGAATGGTGATAGAATGGTTGGATACAATTTCTGCAATCCCCTGAATCAGCAGAATGCCGTAAACCCACTCATGAACAATTCCAAATATGACACCACAATTTCCCTCTGGTAAACTAACAGTTTGCTATGGAAAATCACCTTTTTTAATGGGAAAATCCTCTATTTCTATGGCCATTTTCAATAGCTATGTTAGTTTACCAGAGGGTATATGAATTGTGTTGGATCATGTTGGATCGCAATCATGCCCAAATGGTAGGTTTATGGCCTTGGGTTTACCACATTCCCATAATTGTTCCCATCCCTGTAATGTGAAACACCCCTGAAATGGCCCCAAATATGTGATTTCATCTCCGCCTAAACCATGGTTCTTGGGGGTGTTTAATATTAGGGGGAAAGGATTGCGCACAAGTACAAAATTAACTCGCTTATCATGTTATCATATCAGCAGGTAACTCCCCCATATTCAGGTAGCACATGCAAAAAATCATATTGTTGGTTTATGCTATGTGTATATCTATATATACTTTACATATACAGTGTATACGGTATTATGTATGTATGTATATATATATATATGTGCATTCCCAATCTTCCAAGTTATACTAATTACACACCCATCGACGATCTATCAAGTTGTATACCGTTGAAGTTGTATACCATAATCTTTATCTTCCAAGTGTATATACCCAAGTAGTTCAAACATCTCAGGAAAAAAGGTCCCCAAATCTTAGCATTTTTTTGTTTCAACGGCCCGTGCAGTTGCAAAACGCCAGGCCAACACCAAAGGCGAAAGTCCGTTGTCGGTCTCCGAGCAGTTGGGCTTCAAAGATGTGGCAGGGGCGACCTAGGGAAACGGTGCCCCAGGGAGCGAGCGAAGTGGATAAGTTGCTAAAAGAACTCCAACAACTAGGCTCTAAGGTGTATGATACAATATATATATATATGTATATACAACTATATATATATATTATAGTTATATACATGTATACACTATAAACACTAAATAATATGTCATAACATACACAATACCATACAGTATGTATATGTAATTATATGTAAATGTACATACATATAACATATATATATATATATTTACAACATAATTATCAATATGTATGTATATATATATATTACAATTGATGGATCGTCTCATAAAAGTTGGAAGCCTGGAAATTATGTGGGCAAAAACATATCCTGGAAAATCGTGTATTTTTGTTTTGGGGGGGTGTTACAAAGCATCCCAATTTCATGGATTTTGGGGTAACAAATTTTGATACCCTACAGCCTCTTTTTTGAAGCAACTAATCGTCCCTCTTTTCTGAACATGCAAGTACTTGGCAAACATATTCTGTTGTGCATGCTTTTGTGGCATCCTGAAAAGTAGAATCGAATGATGGTGAGATAGCTAAACTTGCCACATTCTCATGATTTATATCTCCAGTATATCCCAATATATTTCCCTTTTGCATGAACAGATAGCTGCAACATGCCACAAGCCGAGGCAAGGGTCTCAATAATTTTTGACCAAGTTCAATGCTGAAACGTTGTGGTTCACTCCAGGAATCGTAAGTGGCTTGTATATTATATTTCCTCATTTTGTCATTAACCAACTTAGCCATGGGGCATCATCGGCCTTTTTTTATTCCCATGAATCCCAAGTTTTCATGGGTTGAACCCCAACTTTCCCTAAATTTTTCATGCCACCAACAGTGCTTTCCTGTTTCTGGCAGGCTGAACTGCTGAAAAGTGCCGGTGCCTTGCCCCCAAAGGGTGGCAAGAAGAAAGGAAGCCACTCGGACCGCTTGGTATTGATGCTATGGTGGTACCCCAGCCGTCACCATGGATTAACCTATACGAAAATGCTCTGACTTGGATGATTTGGGGTACCCCTATTTTAGAAAACTCCAATATGTATATATATATAATATGTGTATATATATATATACATGGTACATATATATATATATACATGGTATATTATTGAGTATATATATATATAGATACATATGAACATTTTAAGTATATACATATATGATACACGTGCAGAATTTAATGTGTTTATTAAACTTCTTTGTGGTTCATTTATAAATAGGATGAACTAACTCCTGCAACTAAGGTGACTAATATTACTGAATGGGGTTTGTGAAGCAGTTTCATAGCTGGCTACTGGGCTAGAACTCCACAATTTGTATCTGGGTGAATGATGGTGAATGTAGGGATAACCGTCCCTGAAAGAAGCCGCACTATTCAGGTCAGTGAATTCTGATCATTTGTCCAGATATCATCCATACCCCTCTTTGTCTCAACTATGGTTGAGCATTGGATCTCATGAACTAGGATTCTCTCCTTGAAGTCATGACCCATCTAGTTCGATGATAATAAGCTGATGATTGTCCATAGCAAACTGTTAAATTACCCAAGGGTACAGTAGAGGGTACATAAGCCACAGCATTTGGATCTTGTGAATAGAAGGTCTGATATTGTGATGTATTTGAAGCTGCTTGAAGCTGCTTTTCCCAACATGTGTAACAAACATGATAAACGTGTATTTGTTCACTTGTTATATAAGTGGTGTCACAAGTCGAAATTGACTTCCCTCTCTTGTGATTCATCTACCGTGGCAGTGTCAAATCCATCATTTGAACCTATTCATGGGTCATTTTGCACGTGAAAGCAATGCCATGTTTGAGTAGCATAGGATAAATCCCAAGTAGTGGTAGCTAAGTCAGTGTTTCTGTTGGTACAATATGGGGGTTTCCTCAAATGGGGGATCCCCAAAATCCTTGGTTTATCATGGAAAATCTTATTAAACTGGATGATTTGGGGGTACCCCCATTTATGGAAACCCCCATATGCGCCCTGGCATCCCATGACAGATCCATATGGTTTTTCCTTTCGCCCAGGAAAGTAGGCGTTGCGAAATCGCCCGGTGCAGAGCTCTGCAGGGTTTCGCGTTGCGCCTGGGTCATGTTTGAGGCATCGAGAGGACCTGGGTTTGCCGAAGGAAAAATTCTTTTCTCGATTGGTTGATCCACCAGACATAGGGTGTTACCCTCTGGTAAACTGTTACATAACTATGGAAAATCACAATTTTTTTATGGTAAATTCCACTATTTCTATGGCCATTTTCAATAGCAAACTGTTAAATTGCCAGAGGGTAATGGAATTTAATTGGATCTTTTGTATTTCATGGCTTCTTGGAGAGAATCACAAGTTAACATGGAGCCCAAGAATATCCAAAGTTGAGGTTTGGAAGGTGGTTTTCAATGTTACTTTTGTCTGCCATGGAAAACAGCCACCATGAGCTTCATGGCTAGTTGTTGTTCTTGAGGTATTTCTTACACTTGCAACTATTGGGTGGTAAGATAACTATCGCTGAGCAGCCACCGAGGCTGGTATTTGCCGATGGCAATTGTCTGAAGGCTGGCAGGAATGATAATAAGGTGATGATTTGTTGATGTCACGCCTTTTTTTTGGACACTTGTTTTGCGAAAAATAGGCCATAGGTGAAACATAGCCGACATAGCCTGCTTTCAGCCTGAATTCGGCTACAATCTGCTGCGTGCCAAATGGCATCAACACGTTGCTAGCTTGCTCAGAGGAAAAGTGTCGTCAGGTTGGCATTTCTGTAATATATAAAAATATGCATGCATATTAGTAACCCTCACAGTGATAAAAGAACAATCTAAGCGACGTTGTGATATGTTTTCAAATCTCTGCTGGGGTTGCAATAGATTTGTATTTATATGTATATATGTATATATGATGTATATATATATATATCCATCGACACCTGGGATGATGGTTGTATTTCAAGGATTGCTCTAAACCACCTTGCTTGACCTGTCATGCAGCAATGCGACCGCACCAGCACCGAAGTGCTGTTGTAAGACCTGTGATGTAAACAAGGTGAGGTCCCTTAATAGCTAAGTTCACTTGTAACTTGATTAAGTAGGGTTTATGGGGAATATAAGGGAATATAATTGTATAATTAGTTAATGGGACATATAAAAACCAAATTATAGTTGTGGGGCCTCACCTTTCAGATATTTTAACCTGAACCAGTTTGAATCGGAAAACCGTGAGATTGAGTGACTGTATCTAACAAGCACTGACCACTCTGTTTTCAAGAAGCCGTGAAAAGGAGCATTTTTCCGTACAATTTCCACTTCCCACTACAAAACCAACCAGATTCCACTGCCAAGACAAATCGCAGGCGTTTCACTTAATAATTCAAGATCTTGGTCTTTGCACCTCAATCCACATGTTTCTCTTCAACTATCTACATTCACTCAAGTGACTCATTTCACTCATTTTGTTGTGCTGAGTTTTCCAGATCTCAGACACTTGACTGTTGGACTTGTGCCTTGCATGGAGAGCCATTTGGCCGCGTCGCCACATTGGGTTGCGAGATGATCATGAATTTTCACGAAATTGTGGCGGCATCGTTTGGGGCCTCGTTTGAGAATGGAAGATGGCCCCCAAGCATGGCCATTGAATGGGGAAATGATGATAAACCATCAATTCATTCTCAGACAAACTGATTTGAAAACACACCCGAGTGCAGATGCACACCACTATCGCCAATGTCGCCGCGGAACTTGTGACTGCGCCTAAAACATTGGCAACATTCCAGTGCAATTCCAACGAGAAGGCCTCAGACATCTTAGTCTTAGCGCAATGCCTGCTGTAAAGGGTAAGTGGCCACCATGAGGATTGCAAGCTGGATCTTGCTAACTGGATGGCTAGTATCTGCGGACCATGCGAGAATTCCAATGTCCAAGTTGAGTGCAAAAAATTGGAGACCATGTGCAAGGCGGAAGGAAGAGAAAGCACCTTGGATTGGGCCAAGAAAGTGATGATGTGATGGATACACCAATTTTATCCAATTTTAACAGGGAAAATGAATACACAATTGTGAGAAACTATGGGATGTTGAGGTACTGTACCCCAAGTGAAATTGTTCTACTACATTTCTTTTGCGGAAGGTTTCGAGATCGTATGTCTTTTTGGCCTAAGGGCCTAGGTTTGGAAGATATGATGATCGTAGCCACAATACGTTGAGATAGTGACTAGTGCATTTTCTGGAACCCCAGAAATCTTTACTCTTTGTCTCTTCGACATGTCCTTGCATTTTGTATCGTCGGCTAAGAATCAAGAGTCAAATTGGCAAAATGCAAGGTTCATTGCACCCTAAGGCCCAAAGTACTTGTTCAGACAAGTTGCCCTCCAGGACGGCTTCAAGTTTAAGGATTGCTTGATTCCTGCATCCAAGACATACCGTATCCCCCAACCGTATTTGATAAAACATTACGTACCAGGAGATTTCTCCAACCCTTAAACAAACGTATTTTACAAATCAATGTTCAAACCCTCTACAGAAGAAAAAGACACAGTTCTCAAAACTGTAGATATCATATCTACCGCTATTTATGAATACGTATTGTGCTTGTCAACATAAACCAACCCATCTTGCAGCTCCCACATTACTAGTTTGACCCGAGGACATCAGCTGCTGTTTTATGCACGAACATTGCAATGTTTGGGGTATACTGTAGCCAATCCTGGACAAAGCCGTAATGTACCGGATGACTGGATGACTCACATTGACTCACTGCCTTTTTTTTTCAAATGTCTGCAGTGCACCGCAGGCAATATACGCTGAAGGCGAACCGCACAACGTTGGTCCATCGAACACAAGGCCTGGGCCTGTCCATCCGCAAGAATACACCGGAACCTGGGCAGCAGGTTGATACGTTTTCCAAGATAGAAAGTGGATATAAGTGGTTCAGACAACATATAGCCCATCAATCTCTATATATATATATGGTACCCCCCCCCAAAAAAAAGTCCACCATTTTTCTGTTTTTACTGGTATTTACAGTGTTTTAATCACATTTTTAGCACTTTTTTTGGGGGATGAAATTTCAGGTTAAAACGGGTANTTCTGTTTTTACTGGTATTTACAGTGTTTTAATCACATTTTTAGCACTTTTTTTGGGGGATGAAATTTCAGGTTAAAACGGGTACCATATATATATATAGATTGATCTAACTTAACTTGAACGATAGCATTCTAGGAAGATCATCTTGAATCTTGAATCCAGAAAACTTTGCAAAGTTTGCAAAG
>BGPT01000002.1:153491-210055 GCA_003297045.1 Symbiodinium sp. clade C Y103
TGGATTCAAAAAGTTTCTCCTAGAATCTCGAATCTTGAATCTTGAATCCAGATTGCTTGGGATTCAAAAAGTTTCTCTCAAAATCTTGAATCTTGAATCTTGAATCCAGGAGATGGAAGTCTAGAGAGAAGCCATATCACAGACATCCCACAGAAATTCTTTAGACATTCTATAGAAATCCCATAGAAACATCATAGAAATTTAAAGAAATCACATAGGAATTCCACAGACGTCCATCAGAAATATCATAGAAACCCCATGGAAATTCNAGAAATATCATAGAAATACGATGGACATCCCTTAGAAATACTACAGACATCCCATAGAAATCCCATAGGAATTCCATTGATATCCCCTTGAAATACCAACAAAAAACCATAGAAATTCTGTAGACAACATAGAGAAATAGTCAAAACAACACTTATAAATAGAAAAAATAAATTCTATAGAAAGTGCATAGAAATCCATTTGAACCCCCATAGAAAATCTAGATAAATTGCAAAGGGATACCATAGAAATCACACAGGAATTCCATGGAAATCCCTTAGACATATCAGAAAACTACCATGGACAAAAAAGGTTTTCCACAAATTGGTACTTCTTTGAGATAAGCAGTGCCTCTTCTAAAGAAAAACATGACTTTACAGGATTGCAACGTTTTTGAAAAAGATTGCCACCTTAAAAGATTGTTCTTGTCAACTACTATATATATAGATTTACTTCCAAAGAACAATGCATTTTCTTTAAAGTAATGCGACATGTTTGCATGGCATATTTTTNAAAAGATTGTTCTTGTCAACTACTATATATATAGATTTACTTCCAAAGAACAATGCATTTTCTTTAAAGTAATGCGACATGTTTGCATGGCATATTTTTTCATTTGAATGCATGCTGCACCTGCCTGAAAACTGCCTTGTATGTTGCAATTATCCTAGGTAATACTCTACAAAAATATACATAGTTGCATATAGTATGTTCAAAGAATATGACATTCCTTGTATNTGAAAACTGCCTTGTATGTTGCAATTATCCTAGGTAATACTCTACAAAAATATACATAGTTGCATATAGTATGTTCAAAGAATATGACATTCCTTGTATAGAGTCGCATCATTTCTTGCGTAAGGTGACATCATTTGGTACAGTCCCCTTGTATAAAAGAGTGCAGCAATTCTTGAAAGGTACATAAGGTTATTTTCAAAGAGACTTGCAGCTATGCAAAGTTAAAAAGGAGTGCATCATTTCTTGAAGAGAACAAAGAGTTATTTTAAAGAAGACTTGCAACTGTGCAAAGTTATAAAGGAGTGCAGCTTTAAAGAACATGGGGTCATTTTCAATTGGACTTGCAGCTGTCAGCTGTGAAAAGTTTTGTTAAAAAGGTAAAGGAATTTCAGGAAGGAGGATAGCATTACTTCAGAATGGAATCGAAGCTCATTAGTAAAAGTGGTTAATTAACACCATTTCCTCAAAGAAAGTTGAAACTTTTGTATTATATCCTTTCCTACAATTCACTGAAACAAAAAAATATCTACACCTGAAAGAAAACAAGAAAAAAACAGCCAAAAAGGTGGACTTTTGAGGGGGGGGGGTAGCATTACATAAGTGTGGTGTATATGTATGTGTATTTTTGTATATATGTATGTGTATATATATATATATATCTATACATATGCAAGTGACCTTATAAGTGGTTCATACATAACCCATTAACCAAATCCACAACTATAACTAGAGTAGTTGACATGCTTATTGACCACTAAGGATGCCAGGGATGCGGCCCCAAGTAGTCAACACTGTAGTTTGACACCCCAAATTTTGATATGTTGGTCCTCCCGGCCTTGGGTGTGTCTGAAAATAGTGTATACTCCCAAAAAAGGCTATTTATTGTTGGTATAAGGATCAGCAAAGCCAGTGGATTTAGGGGTACAGTACACTATTTTCAGACAAACCGATATATTACATGTTTTTTCTGCATGTATATATGATCGATAACGTATTGGTTGTTGCTTCTGTATTTTTCATGCGTGTTACATCCATGTCATTGCTGTCACATGCCTGTGTTGGATTGGTTTTTGTTCGGCTCTCTTAAACATTGTTTGACCTCAAGCTACTACTACCAGATCTTGGAGTGAATTCACTGCCCCTTTCTACCTGCAATTCGAGCTTTGCCTAGGAGTTGGTTGTGGGATCATTAGTTTCGCAACTCCATTGAATTTGGGGTTGCAAGCATTAACCACTACACCAATATCCTATCATATCCCATCTCAAATGGTAATTTAAGTTCACATGGGTTTGAACACTTTCAAGTTGTTGTTATAATATTCATACTCCCATACGGTCGAAGAGAACATTCACTGAAAACCCCTAGGAAAAACCATAGTTTGCCATTGAAGCTGAGCCCAACGATCTGAGGGCAGCGCCATTCAGGACCTTGAGAAGATCATCCAGTGCTTGGAGCGGAGGCGGCGAAATTCCATGTGGTGTTGATCGAAAAAGACGAACCCATGGATCTGCAAGATGCTTGGGATCAATTTCCCATAGGATCAAGGGATGTTTGGTGGGATGTTTGGTGGGATGTTTGGTGGGATGTTTGGTGGGATGTTTGGTGGGATGTTTGGGTCAAGTTGACTGGGTCATATTCAACATGGAACTCAACTTGAATTGACCTCGCCTTATTGCTACTACGTTGATTGTTGTAGGTAAATCAAGATCTGGGCAAATCTAATGGTAAATGGTGGGTTCTGGGGAAGCTCTGGATCATTTTGTTTGGAGGAAAGTTTCTTTTAAAGATGTCCTTTCTAAGAAATATGTGAGGTTAGCCAAAAGATGTCATTCAAACAATGTTTAAACACAACGGGATCCTCTTCAAGTTGTTTCACCAGAGTGGACAGAGATGCTGGTAGACACCGTTGCTTTGATGTGCAAAGTGTATTGTCTCTGGATTTCTTGGATGTTGCGACACACTTTCTTCGTGAGATCGACCTCGGGTGATCCTGGGGCAACATATAGTGATTTGCAAATCTGCCAGCATTGGGTCACCGGATTTTTTTCAACCAGTACATTTATATCATAATCCATATACATATACATACACAAAAGTTGTTATATGTATTACGGAATTATGTAGTATGTAGATATGATATCGCTACATGAAACAAATGTATATGTATATATATATATAAAGAGAGTGCATGCCTGCAAGTCGTTGAGACCAGAGAGTGCATGCCTGCAAGTCGTTGAGACCAGAGTCCAACTGAAAGATATTACCAAAACATATCGCTTTGCCAGCAGCATCAAGTTCCCCACAGACGTGCTTCCATGGAGCTAAAACCAACAAGTGCTATTGCAGCGACATACACCGCAGTTGGCTGAAGCTACAACGACCTCACTGTGACCTCACTGGAATATATGGTTAGTATAGGGAATCATCCCCAACTGGCCTTAATTCAAATTAGTGAATTATTATAATTTACCCAGAACAAGTGTTTGATTACCTTCCAGATGAAGGAAATCGTCGCCTTTAGATTCATCCGCTGCAGGGCTAGGTGCACCCCCTGCATCTAGAGATCACAGCCATGGATTTCTGGTCTGTTTGGTGGGAATGGCAACGCAAGAACTGAGCTGCCATGCCATTTCGAGGCTTACCTTGGGAATCTTGGATTGGAATGTCTCTGTGGAGGCTTTTCGGTGTTTGGTTCACTATGGGACCAGCAACCCAAATGCTGTTTGGACGGCAAATCATTGATTTCGTGCAAATCACTTCATATAGTCTTTGCAGGATGGACAGTTTCTTGAAGTCTGATCAAGGCGAATTGTTTGACCCCTTCAACATCTTTCAACTATAAATTCTACAGCAACTACATACAAACACGATCAAACACGTCAATTCAGGCATTCAACAGCTTTCAGCGTCCTTCAGCATCCTTCTACATCCTTCAACATCATTGAATCACTTACTCTGTGGTTATTTAACATAGCCATGGAAATTTGCTAATTTTGGATGATTTTGCCATTAAAACCTTCATTTATAGGGGATTTTCCATGGCTATGTTAAATAACCAGAGGGTAAGATGTTTTTTTCTTCCACATCCCTCATCTATATCACCTCTTTATATACCGGTGTTTCCACTGCTCAGGAGCAAGCGCGGGATGTGGCTGCAGGTGACGTTGACAGCAGATATGCTTTAATTAGCATCAATAAGATCTGTAGACACATAGATATGTGTTGGTATTATTTGTCAGTCTTTGTTTGTGCCATTATGGAACATATACATACTGTATATAGAAAGAGAGAGGGGGAGAGAGAGAGAGAGAGAGAGAGAAAGAGACACATGGTGTATCTTCACGAAGGTATTCATGAATATGCCACAGCATGGATCCCTCACCAAGTCCCTGTGGAGTTCCGAGGCACCCTGTTAGCGCATGGCTTTGATCCACCATGGATGTTTCCAACGGTCAACGAGCTGAAATGCAAGTTGGGCTATGGCAGCTTGGCATAGCGGCGAGTTTACCAAGAATCCCGGATGGCTGTGGAAAAGAAGTCATTTAGTTCAATGAGTAGCATTTAGTTCAATGAGTACCTCAGTAGCTATTAAAAATGGTGAGTTTTCCAAAGTTATAGTAGTTTGATGGATGAATAATTAATGGAGAATGATTCTAGGTAGGTATGATTAAATGGATGATAAGATCTTCCCTGCAATGTAAAACACCCCCTAGAAACCCGAATTTGGTACTGGATTCGTTTTTGTGCTTAGGGATTATTTGAAAGAATTTCATATTATGGGAGAATGGGAAACGTAGTTTTGCATACCAATCCAGGGACTCTGATGTAGGAACTAGAGGGTTTGTCCCATTCTGTTCTCTCAACTGCTGCTGGTCTGGAAGCTACTGGTGTTGCACCTTGGATACTGTACACAACAGCCATGATGTTGGATGATAAGGATGAGCTGGTGCCAACGGGTTGAAACACTCCATATTATCAACCATGATCAAGTCACGCAGCGCTCTACCCTCTTGTAATTTGACATATTGCAATGGAACATCACCATTTTGATAGGCAAACCCTCCACAAAGGGGCCATGGCTTCCAATTATTCATTACTAGAATTTTTCATCCATGCTTGATGGATTAATTATACTTCCAAACACCCATGATTGTCAGACTATTCTGGTATCATCCATTGAATTGATAATCATGAAACATGGATGAATCATCCAATTAGTTTGGAATTCAACCCTGGGTTTCCTCCATGATTCATCCATTCTTGATGATTCCTATTGTCCACTGGTATCATTATTCATTCATTTTGATGGTTTCACCGTTATACACCCATCTTGGTGAATTAAAACGGCCTGACTCACTGCGACCTCACCATAGATGATGTTTGGTAGGGCTAATTATCCCAATATCGCCTTATTTCAGATCAGCGAAGTATGCTAATTCATCAAGATCCTTGTTTGTCAGACTTTTCTTATGATACCCTCTGGTAAACTGTTACATAGCTATGGAAAATCACCATGCTATTCATGGGAAGATCCACTTTTCTATGGTCATTTTCAATAGCTACGTTGAATTACCAGAGGGTATTTGATGATTCCCCAAGGATCAAACTGCTGGCTTCATGGCGTCGCCCCCCAGGCTGTGACGGTTCTGGGCCCATCCAAAGTGCTGCACAGAAAGCGGCGGAAGCCGCTGAGGAGCAGGTGAAATCGATGACATGTTGACCATGAAGGACCCCTGGTTTTGTTGGTCTATTTGACACATTCTATATCTAGTATATATATATATATCTAGTATATACATCTGTATATCATATAATATCATATATATATATATACATGTGATTATATCCTATATATATACAGATATATGTGATTATATCATATATCTATATCTATCGTGTATGTTTAAATTATTTATTTTTATACGCATATGTATATGCATATCCACCATGAATCCTAGTTATCATAATAATGTACCAGCTTGCCTATCGTTTGCGGCCCCTTCCTGTGGCGATTGGCTGCTTCAGCCCGGCTGATGTTGCTAGAGCATATTTGGGTGTGTCTAAAATGGGATAGCCATAAACAGATTGATTTAATGGGGATAATGATGACAATCCATTGCAATTGGGTGTGCCCTATTCTCAGACACCCATCTGGGTTTATTGAACAATATGGAACAAAGACCCAAGTGGCGCATCCTGTGCAGCAGTGATATTCTGACCACTTTCGTTTGGGGATCCAGCAGGTTTGAAACCTATTGATACAAGGTGAGGCCCTTCAGATATCTACACAGTTACTTTTGACTATAGTTCGATAGTATAACTTATAACTATAAGCAAAATAAAGCAATAGTAAGTTGACCTATATTTAACTTGCTTAACGTTTGGGTTGATTAGGGGCATATGACGAACTAGTATTCATGGATTCATGGAGCATCACTGTCGCGGGAGGCAAAAATTCAATCCTCCAAGTTGGCAATGACAGACTTTGATGCTGGGCGAAGCCGGATAAGCTGAGGGAAGAACTCTTTAAACACGGCATTCGGAAATGAAACCCCAAAAACCATCAAAAATCATCATCATATTCAATACTATATATATATATATATGATATATATATATATATATTAATGGGAACACCTTTTGAAGGGACATTTGAAGTGCCATGTTAAGTAGCAAGGCCAAAGGACAGGACCCAAAATTATTGGGATGATTATTGCAGTGTTTTTGCTGAGTCGGATTGAATCTCCACAACTTGAAATTGTAAATTGTAACCTGCTGTAAATTAACATAGATGTGGAAAGACCAGAATGTATACATCATATTCCTGGGAAACCATAGGTTTTCCACATCGTTTTTGTATGTTTAAGCCTGGTTACATCCTTCAGCAGGCTTCAGCATTCACATTTTCATCTTTCAATTAGCAGGGACTGGATTGGCAGGTGTGAGTGGCTTATCAGCTCACAATGTCCCAACATTGTCCAGGAAAGTTTGCTGTTTCTATGATTTTCTATCGTTATATGTGATTGTATGTCATTATATCTACATATGATGATCTAAATATGATTACATATACATCTTATATATATATATATGCCAGTACACATTTATAATAGACATTTCATGATAAGGTCCTGGTGCCTTTTAAACCGAACCGCCCACGTCACATCCCTAGGATGCTGATGGTCGATACAAAGGTCCACCTGGATGGCCCTATGGAGTAGTCAAAAAGGTGGAGAAAGCGGTATGGCGCCTGGGACGGGGAGGGGCAGCCTGGTCAACGGGGTGGCACCATCCAAAACAAACACTTTTAATAACCCAATCAATGGTAGGTATCCCAGCGCGAAAAATTGTGATGTCATGGGATTTATAGCTGATTGAATAAGAATGAATAGTAGTTAATAGTGGTTGATAGTGGTTAATCATCGGCTAATAGTAGTTCCTAAACCCAATAGTAATGGGATTTAGTCAGATGTACAAGGGATATGAATATCTACAGAATTTACACAATGCATAGGATAAGTAGAGGAAATGTCGAGTTATTTCACTCTGGTGGACTATATAACTTATATAACCTGCAAACACGATTCCTGGAGTGAACCACCAAGCAAAACTTTGGTCATTTTTGATGTGTTACATTGTCCGGTTTTTGGTGCTTCATGATTTTGACCTGCACCCTTTTAAACAAGTGGAAAACTACCCTGCGGTAGAAGAAGATAGATATGGAAAACATGTGGCTGTTCGGAAGATGATCTTCTATTTTCATGCTGGGTTTTCCACATCTATGTTAGTTTACAGGAGGGTGTCAACCATCTATATAGCAACCCAGCAAAGACAGAGATTGGCAAAAACCAACTTTTATATATATAGTCGTATACTATGGTAAATTATGTTGTATTCTTTTCTGTGGTTAAGAATTGCTGGGTATGATTGGTGACTTGGGGGTTATATAGTAGTGAATGACCTTTCAATGACTTAAAAACGAGGTGAATGATCGTTGAACAGCAAGGATCATTGAACAGTTCAGATGAAACAAGTATCGAATCATCGATGATGATGATTGATGATGATTGATGATGATGATGATGATGATGATGATGATGATGATGATGATGATGATGATGATGATGATGATTGATGATTGATGATTGCTGATGATGATGATGATGATGATGATGATGATGATGATGATGATGATTGAACTAACTACTAACTACTAACTACTAACTACTAACTACTAACTACTAACTAGATTGATGATTGATGATTGATGATTGATGATTGATGAATGGTGATGATGATGATGATGATGATGATGATGATGATGATGATGATGGTAAGTGTCATAGGATTGATTTGTTCAATGACTTTATATATTTTATATCTGAATCAACACTCTTTCATTAGTTCCATCATGTATATATGTATATATAGTCATATAAATAATCACATAGTTTGTTGAACAGTTGTCTACTTACTTTGTCATATGTGCTTTCAATGACAACAGTTGAAGCCCTTTACCATGTATTAACGGTTATTTTTATGGGCTTAGCATTCCATACAGGGAGTGACTTACTGACAGCTCCATAACTGGTATTTTCGGGCCATTCATTTGCTCATCAGCAGCTCCATCAAGGACACCGAAGGACGTGGAGGAGCTGAGGGCGAAATTGCCCAAATACAAGATCAAGGGGTCCCTTGTTGCTGCAAAGGTCAGGGGATAAGTGAGTGAGTTATGCATGGTAAATGGGAGGTCAATGGAATTTCGTTATGTTTGATTGACTCTGAATTTTTGCTGGCTTATGTTTGATTAACTCTGAATTTTTGCTGGTTTATGTTTGATCAACTCTGAATTTTTGCTGGCTTATGTTTGATTAACTCTGAATTTTTGCGGGCTTTTTGGGGAATTGAGCTGTAGGCTGTAGGTAATGATTGCCTTTTGCACCCGTTGCCCGCTCAAGTTTGGACTGGCAAAGGGTCGATGAAGATACGTTAGATTATTCTTGGCCAATAAACGGATGAATATGTGCATACTTGCATATGCAGTTGAGGGTATAACTATGGTTCTAAATCTAAACCCCCACTAGTTGGGATGTAACCCCTATATTCACATAGAACCGGAACTGCACTTCGAAGTAGCAGCCATCTAAAACCTCATTGGCCATCGGCGAAGGGTGCATGAAGGAGGCACATTGTTTGCATGATTGGTACAGTTGCAGTAACTGGATGACTTCACTCCCAAACACAGCTAGCATAGTTCATAGGATGTACCCAAGCGTCCAGCTATTTGCTCCCGCGAGTTTGTTTTCCAGAAGCTTTCAAGTTGAGTGAAAATAATGCCATTTGATAATCAAGTTATCAAGCTTGGTGAGGAAATATCTATGTTCAAGAGCAGACTAATCTTTTGCTGAGGAGTTTCAATGTTGCCACGTGTTTCGCAAGCTAGAAAGCAAGTGCAATTCCAAACGAGATTGCAAACATTACTTTGTTTTCTTAAGCCTTATGCCCGGCGCGTGGATCTATAGGGTGTTGGTTCTGTGTTGTTGCATTCAACAATCCGACTAATGAATGCCAGAAGTTCTTCCGACAGACCTATGTACTGGTACTAAGAAAATCACGAGGACATTTCATTCATGTGGGCCCAATGCTCCAAAATAGTGATCAGATTGTCATGATTGTGTCTTGCTGCAGACTTATACGTGACGTACGAGTCAATTTGACTCTGTCGACCATGGGTGACAGCAGTGGATCTGTGCAGAGCAACAGTTCTCAGGATGTAAAGCTTCATGACTTATCTAATGTTCATCAATTTTCCAAGAATTTCTTGGTGCTTTTGACTCGTTTTCTCACTGGTTGGTCTGTCAGGTTGTGGTGCCTGACAGTGGTGCCTCGCGGTTAGAGTTTTCTCAACCAACTTTGGCTAAGAAACTGTGGCACCACCAGTCACAACTATTAGTACATTATATATATATACATACGGATTGATAAAAGATATCGCTTCTCTAGTATTAATGCCACTATTGTTTAGTATTTCCACTATTGTTTAGTATTATCACGTCCTACATACAACTATGGCTTCCCACCATTTCTTGAATATTCCCATTATTCTTCTACAAATATATGTATATAAACAGATAATATATATATATATATTCACCTACAAACAGATTATAATATATATATATACATATTGAATATAATATGCTATCTATATATAAACATATCATATGTATGTATCTTATGTATAAATATATTATACACTGTATATATATATATATTAGATACTAGATATTAGATACACACATTTATGCACCGTTTCCTTTAACCCTCGCTGCAATCGCCACCCAGTCCTGGCTCTCGCGCCATTTGCAGCTTGGCACAGGAGTGCTGTTTTTCTTTCTCGATGGGGAGATTGGATGGGTCAAAACAGGATATACCCTCTGGTGAACTAACATAGCCATGGAAAATGGTAAATTTTGGATGATTTTCCCAGCTGGAAACCTCCATTTAGTGCGGGGATTTTCCATGGCTATGTTAAATAACCAGAGGATATACCCCTAATTATAGCCATTGAATGGGGAAAATGATGGTTAACCAATGGATTCAGAGGTACCTATTTTCACACAAACCCGTATAAACCAACGATTGAATATTTTTGGATACACTTGGTATAGAATTATTGTTGAAAAACTAGGATAGTCATGGTTTATTTGTTGGAATATCCCAATGAACATACATGGAACATATTCATGGGGATGGCTCTTCAAACGTGGCTGGGAAATCTCCCAGGACTAGTTCGATGATTTTCCCAGCTAGAAGCCTCCGTCAATTATAGGGATTTCTCATTACCCTCGGGTAAACTAACATAGCTATTGAAAATGGTCATTTATAGTGGATTTTCCCATTAAAAATGGTGATTTTCCATAGTTATGTTAGTTCACCAGAGGGTATATTGTTGACTCATGAATGATATTCCCATGATTGACAATTCCGATTAACCTCCATGAAATTCGTGATTGAATCGCTAGATTTCGATGGTTATATCCCATCATATCCCAAGTTGGAGATTTTTGATATCTATATAATTAATGATTGTCATATTTGGGACTTGGTGGTTCCAGGGTGATACAGTAAGAAGTAGGACAAGCAGGGTGATTGTCCAGTTATTACTGGGGTGAAGTTCACCCCACCGGCACCACTCCCGGGGTTTCTTCACCACTTATTTTAAGCGTCAATTTATGGCCATTTTCAATACGCGGGAACTCTTTTGGAACATGACTGAGTTTTCGTTTTGAAATACCCTCTGGTAAACTAACATAACTATGGAAAATCACTACTTTTTATGGGAAAATCCACTATAAATGGCCATTTTCAATAGTTAATTATGTTAGTTTACCAGAGGGTAATCCCTGGATTTCAGCAAAGCCATTAGGAAGTGCCAAACTCCCCTGTGCCATGCAAGGTGGTGCCCCGACTTTTGACTATGCGTATAGCATAAGCCCAAGAGTTTACCTATTGACATACACCAACTTAGCTACCGCAACTACGGGGCATCAACAGACATAGCACTTATATAATATATATATATATATATCTATATGTATATATATATATGCATATTATCATATCTCATTATATTTTATTCCCAATATTTCAGAAACGAGTCATGGCTAAAAGAGTCATGGGTGTTGGTAGGAATATGCCCAGAATTTTGCTGGCTCCGCTCCAATCTGTAAAGTCTGTGTTCCCAAATCATCATCATCATCATCATCATCATCATCATCATCATCATCATCATCATCATCATCATCATCATCATCATCATGCTTGGATGTTTTCAAGGCTTCCCCAAAGGTCTAGACATTGAATGTACTACGGATTATATAATTACAATGACAGACTGTAGTCAACCCTTCTCTGAATCATTTTTTTGAGATACAGAGACATAAATCGACATAGTCTCCTTGAAGATAGACCCTGCCAGGCCAGGTTGGAAGAGTACCCTCTGGTAAACATACAAAAAACTATGGAAAATCACAATTTTTAATGGGAAAATCCATTATTTCTATGGCAATTTTCAATAGCTATGTTAGTTTACCAGAGGGTACTTTCCAATATGTTCTTTTTTTTTTGCACCGCAGCAACCTGCGTGGCTCAGCCGAGGTAGTGGCCAGGGTCGGCTGGAAGGCGACCGCTTACGGCTGCTGGAAGTTCGCCGGGGCGTACGGACGGTGGAGGAGGCGGCTGAGAGTGGCTGGAGGTGGTGGTCCCAAGGTAGGGAAACCATGGGAAAACCAACCCCCGACTCATGGCAAGGTCGTCATGTTAGTTGGAGAGATGTTATACGCAAGGATCCTGGTGAGTTAAGCATTACAACCATGGTGACTTCCGACCAGGATGGGATGATATGGGTATTTCACCAAAATGGATGTGGCTTTATACCTATACTTTGAAATGGCCATTGAGTTCAGATAACTGGGTACAACAGCTGGATCATTTGTTTATGTATATATATATATACATTGAATACTGTTCAGTTCAGAATGGACATGATAAAATGATTTTTGGAATTGTACACCTTTTTTATTGCATGAATCAGAATGATCCAGCAGCTGAATTGCTGGGAACATTATGTAAAAAGAAAGTGGGTGATGGAGCCCCAAACAGACCTTGGATATTTCATGCAGTACTAGTAGTGCCATCAACTATGATGATTATCTGCGAACATCAGGGATTATCGCAGTAAGATTTGATCCTGGAGCAACATTTGAATGACATCCACTAACATTGGATATCATCATATATCATCCAGATGCGTGAAGATCAAGAATCACTCTTCTCATATTTGTGATCAGATTGGTCCCTTTCAGTGATGATAAGCTGCGGTGCAACTGCAAGTGGCATCGTTTTTTGCATAACGCGCAAGGTGATGCATGGAACAGTTCAACTTCACTCAGTCCCAGTTCCTGAATTCAGTTGATTCATGACATTTTTTAATACATAGCCATATTGAAACAGTAGATATATCATTGATAATGAATTTTGGCAGATACCCTCTGGTGAACTAACATAGCTATGGAAAATCACCATTTTTAATGGGAAATCAACTATAAATGGCCATTTTCAATAGCTATGTTAGTTCACCAGAGGGTATATCCAATTCTCGAACTACAAACTCAGTGGGGTAACATCGAAAACCAATACACAGAACTCACTCATTGGGCATTGCTCGCCGTGACAGGCCGCAGATATTTGTGACGACCTGGAAGAATGCACTCACTTCTCCATCACCGCCGCCCGTCAAAGCCGGGAAATAAATGGTCTTTGAACTTACAAAAACAGTGTTACAACATGATGTAACTAAGCAAAATAGGAATTTCAGCAACCACAATAAATAGATTTGGATACACAAAACAACTTTACTGCAGTGTCACTAAAATGATGGTGAATGTAGGAGTAACTATCCCGAACTTGCCGATTTCAGGTCAGTATATAACTGTAATATTATAATCTATCCAGAACATTGGTTGTATTGATGGAACTGCTACAACTGCTACAAGTCTAGATTTGTTTTCTTGCTGCTTAGGACATGGGGGAGTGGGATGATTGTTGTTAGTTATGGATTGGATCATTCCTGCATTCCCTACTAAGCAGCAGCCAGTTTTTGTTACCAGCTATCATGGGTTATCAATGGTTGTAAATGGGATTACCATTCCATAAATGGGCTGACTTACTGACAAACACAACTTCTACTTCGGGCCTTGATGTTGGACTATGTTGGTTTGAGCTTCATGAAATTTGCCGCATTGAGGTGGGTCCAGAATACCCCAGCACTGATGATTGGGCCACATGACAGCCATGAGGATGTGCGGGAGCCATTGGGTGCGTGCTTAAGAACCAGCAGCCAATGGAAACCACTGATATCGACAATATTCACCACTGGAACTATGGATAAGTATGGATAAGTATTTTGTTGTAAGTGGATATGACTGGGAATATTCTTATCTGGTTATTGGAATATCCCCAGTTAAATCAATGTCAAGCCAAGGTTGATAAATCAACCGGTATATTAGAATTGGAGGGTACCACTTTCACTAGTAATTTTGAACACAGAGTTTGTTAATCAAATCCGGGTTTGACATAAGAGAGATTGGTTTGGTGGCTGGGTTGAGCGATGGATTGATCCCACTCAGTAAGGAACTGGGCTTATAACCCGGATTTAAATTGGACAACCCCAAATTAGGAAACTTGGTCAACGGTACAATGTGAGGCCCCCTAGTTATAAGTTGGTTTATAAACCCCATTAAGTATAGTTATAAGTATCATAAACCATAGTTATTGGAGTTATAAACCAACGTTTGACACTTGAGAAACGCGCCAGAAAGTGCGTGGCCATAGCCATCCAGTCATTGACACATGGCCACTTTACCATTGAAAATCGGATCTAATCATCAAACATAGAGGGATACAATGGGATGTAATTGGGGTATATACATAAATTTGAAATTACTTAAATATATTAGTATGGTGAATATGAGGGGATAGACAAACCATCATTTATGATTATTTGGGTGCATTTGAAAAATTGTGTATTACACCCCACAAGGCTGCAATTTGAATATGGGAAAACGAGAATTAAAGAAAAATGCTAGGATAGATAATTGGATTTTTTGGATTCTCCCGGCATTCTGCGTACCAAACCCATGTCTTGACCCAACCAAAATCTGTTTATGTCCGGTGCCGAAGACCGTCAGGAGTCCCATATCGAGCTGAATTCTGCCGTGGTCCTATGGTAACCATACTGGATGATACCAACAGCCATTCCTTTGTCGGAATCAAAAAAACCTGGGTGAGGCGACTGATCCGCCAACAGTATCACTTAGCCTCTGGCACTTCAGCATAGCTATGGAAATCACTTTATTTTACTAGCTAAATCATCTACAAATGGCCCAGTTTCCATAGTTATGTGAAATTCCAAAGGGTAAGCTGCGGGGTTATATTTGTATAGCGGACATAGTATACATATATATTTAATATATACATAGTATATACATAACATCTACATATATATATATATAATATGTATATGCACATAATACATATCTCTATATATATATATATACACCTATAATATGTATATGCACAGAATACATATCTCTATACATATATATATATATACATACATGTGCCAAGTTGCAACGCAGGGGCATCCGGTTGGAACTCAGATTCTTTTCGTTCTTTTCCCCATGGAGGAGGGTTCACAGGCTTCAAGAAACATCACTGGGGAGGGTGCACCACATCACTGGAGCTCGGTTTCGGGAAGTCTGCCTTACTGGAGAATAATCAAAGCTCTCCATTGATGGGAATCTCAGGACCGGATGTTTTTGGATATGTCCATCGTGTTTGGCCAAGTTCTGTACTCTATTCATGTTGAGATCAACCAACAGTTGGCGTCATTTCTTTTCACATGTATCATATGGGACTTGATATATTTGTATATTATGTTACACATACACATAGATTTGTATAGATATGATCATATATAATGTCTACATAGTCATGACAACTAAGTATAAACTTGATATGTATATACGGTGTACACCTAGACCCTCGAAGTACCCATAGAAATGGTGTTTTCCCCAGTTGTTTTTTGTACTTTAACCATTTTTTGATGTGTTTGGAGGGTCTAGGTTTGCGATAGGTATGCAATTTATTAATATATATATATATATAGGCATATATATATATATACACATGTATATGTGTATGTATGAACCATTCCATAGCAAGAACGCCATCAGCGCAGGGACCATGGCTTACCGCCTCCGAAGATGATCCCGCGCATCCCGTTGCCGGATCAGCCGTTGGAAGCTTATGGCCGTGATGCGAGTCCCTTGGCGATTCTCGAGCTGCGAAGTTGGTTTCATGTTTCACCAAGATTTATGAATTTATGGTAGATGATATAGTTGGTTTATAGCCTTTCACTAGAGTTTATGATAGATATATCGACCTATATATATATACATAATATACATATATATATATATATATATCAAGGATTTATAAATCAACTTACAACAAGAGGGACCCACCTTGTATTGTAGAATTCAGCCAACCAAAATTGGTGATAAAATGCACATAGTAGGGATGTAATAAAAATATGACTTGAGTGATATTTGGAGGATCGTCCCGCGGATCGTAACTGATAAGTGGCCCTGGTGATCACAAGGCCCCGATCCCCGGACCTACGCCACATACTAACCAGTTATAAAGGGGTGAGTATAGAAGTGAGATGGGTTTGGTACCTGGAAATGGGAATTTAACCCCCAATTCAAGCGGACTATATATCATTTTTTTTCAAATTATGATTGCAGTTTTTGTTTTGTTTTGCTATAGAACTGGGGCAATATATGAACAGCCTATGCAGTTTAGAAGGCAACAAACAAGCCATAGTTGCCGGAGATAAAGATCGATTGCAAATCAGGTAATCCCGTTTCCGATGGATTCAAGACTCATGTGTCCCATTGTTTGATGCTAATGGATCGGGGTGCCCCCTTTTGCGGACTAACTTGAATTATTTTGATACCCATATAGTATGTCCATGGTTGTTTACACAACAATTGGATATATATGGACATGTATATCAAGATATGTCTAATTTTACGATATAATTTTGTGTGTACAATAATGGGAAGTAGATGTGGCACTATATATGTATACATATATACATGTATAGATACAAGTCTACATATGCATCCAAGGTATATCATAAGTGTGCTACTATGAACATTCACCAGGTGCACTGTTTCCTGTGGTTTGACGTGGCTGGCCTGCCAACTTCCAAGGATACTATCGCTCCATGCGCGCAAATGTGAAGAAGTTGGAAGAGCCGTAGACTCAAAAATTGGGTTCATGAGTTCATGGCTTTCACTTGTGGTGACTTCATAAACATGTTCCCATGGGTTGGGGAAAACCTGGAAAAACAAATCAAATCCCCTGTACCCTCCGGTAAGCAAACGTGGCAATTGGAAATCCCCTATAAATGGAAGTTTCAAAGGGAAAATCATCTATAAATGGTAGATTTTCATTGCCACGTTTGATTACCAGAGGGTAGGCCCAATAAATGGAGGTGTTAATGGGAAATTCAGCAATAAATAGTGGATATATGCTCTGGTAATTTGAGAGTTTTCTCCTGGGGAAAACGGCCCACTCATAGATGATTTACCTATTCAAAACGTTGATGTTCTACTGCAAACTGTTAAATTGCCAGATGCTACGGAGCTTTTGTAATAGATTTGATGGCAGAATTGTATGGGATTGTAAACATCATTTTGAGAGAGAGGAATACCATGGTTCTGCTGATGATGATGACGATGACAAATGATCAGGATTACAGGTTTGATAGTTGTTAGTATGTTCTGTGTTGTAGTTTTTGTATTCTTTTTTTACTGGGTACCATGGATATATATATATATATATAATATTTATAATATGAATATTGTATATCATCCTAGTTATTTTATGTGGACCAGGTCACACGAAACGTATAATTGCAAAGGACGGCGCAAAAAGGTAGCTGGAACAGTTGAAACGCTTAACTCAAGGACGGTGTGGGTTTAAACGACGACTTCATGTATCCAAAAAGTCGCCTGTATATGCCTATCTGATTCTATCTGAGGATTGATCAAAACCTACAGTTAAAGCCCTTTACCCATTTATAATAATATGGTTATAAATTATAGATGGTTATCAATAGGTTTATCATTCCACAAATGTGCTTGCAACTGACTTACAACTGGTAAAGGCTCTTAACTGTACAATTTGATATCATTTATTATGTATTTGGGCCATTTGGGGGATGAACATCCATTTAGCTAGTTTGGTGTGAACAGAAGGGACCCCCAGGGTTTTGAGCTATGGCCATATGACGAGCATTCCACCGTACATGGCGATGCAATCTGGTGCCACTGATCAGTTGATTTATAACCCACTATAGATTCTATAGATACATCTACCACAAGTCCAACATTGGAGTTATGTTCACCAACGTTGCTATCTTGGGGGCACCGCCTTGTGTTTTTTTTCTCAATGGATGGAATCATGGTAACAACATGTAAAAACCCACAAGTTGCGAATTTACCTTTGGAATGAAGGCCATAGAGGTATACATTTCAAGTGGAATTGCACCCCAAGTATATCGAGGCAACCCGCTGCTCAGCCAGGAAGCCAAAAAGCTAGATCGTTTGCAAAGTGAAGCGAACCAACTGACGGCCATCCAAAAGAAGGAGCAAGCAGAGGCGGTTGTGTCGTGGGAAATACCCATGTTAGAAACTGTTGATTGTTTTTTTTTTATCTTACTGGTGCTTAGTAGGGAATGGGGGAATGACCTATAATAACCATTAATAATCATCCCATTGCCCCATTCCCTACTAAGCACCAGTAAGTTGTTGATTCTAAAGCTGTAGGGGGTTAGACCACTTCATGAGTTGGGGATGCAACCCACAACAGGGGTATCGATGAACCAACCAGTGGAATGGGATGGGCCTCGAAATAATGGCTCAGTTGACGGCTGATGTAAACTGGATGAGCCCCGGGACCAATCACTGGCTTGGCATTTGCGTGATGTCTCTGGTTGAGACGCAGTGATGGTTTCCCACGCAGTTGGCCTTCAAGGCCTACTATGGTTTGCACATTTTCCGCGTAGGATATGAGGGTTTCCTAAAATGGGGTTACCTGAAATCACCAAAATTGGACCAGTTTAGTATTGAAAACCATGCCTCATGCACCATTTTAAGAACCCCCCATATAAGTGGAATTGTGTGAACATAGGTTATACCCAATGTTCCCAAGAATGTTTTTTTTTTTCAGATGTGTTCTGTTTGAATGGCAATTGCACGGCAAAAGCCGATTTGTGTTGCCACATCCAAACAATGTCACTAATAAAATCTAATACACAACAACAAACCATAGGAATGTTTTTGTTCAGACATGATTAGGTTGTAGAATCCAAAATTGGATGTATTTTGGCATTGGTTTACCAAGTTGGTTATATAATGTTATATATCCCATATCCATCCATATCCCATTATATATTTTATTCCACAATTATCTCATTTCTGAAGGTAAAACCACAATTTTTATTGGTTGTAGTTATACCCCGGTCATATCATCATTTTATGTTTCTCGCCCAGGGTGTGAAAGCTCAACTGAAGTCAATGGAGCAACTAGCGCCGCTGATTGGACCAGCGCCTTCAGAAGTCAGTCGACAGCGCCCTGCGGACTTCTTGTAGTGACGACCCAGCTCCGCCCTTGGAAGTTCAAACACCGATTTTTCAGCGAAGAATCATTGGTGATAGAACCAAGTCTGTTGCCAGAAACATCTTGGAACACAAGAAGAAAAAAAAACACCATTTCTGAAATCTTTGAGGTTAGAGGTTTGCCACGTTTGCGTCGTGTTTTTGATCAGCGCCACGTGGCTGTGTTGATGTGCGACAGCCGCGCCCATCCAAAGAAGATGGTATGGTTACTGAGTCCGAAAATTGGCCATGACCTCGCTGCGTGTGCTGCTTTGGCAGTCTTCACCAATATTTTTTTTGGCAGGGACTTGTTCGATAATGTCAACCCAGTGACCCAGTACCAATTTTAGTAATTTAGACAACTACTTGGGAGGTGACTTTCCAGTTAATAAACAGGGTCTGCTAATCCGGGGTTGACGATAGACCACTTGTTGTTTGATTCAAGGCTCCTGGTGGCCATCAGTATTGGAATGCCGTCTACGAAAAACCAGGAAGTTGCCACATATCAATCCACAACGTGATTTCTTGATGTTTGTCTAATTTCTTCAAGGGACACTTGAAACGTGCATAAATTCGTCAAATTCGAAGCTGGCACATCACATCATCATTCCAATACATTCAGCATACCAAGTTGGTTTTTTATCCTATAGTTATCAGATAATTGTCCAATTATTGTCCAATTCTTTTTCGCAGTATTATCCCATAATTCTCCCATGATTGAAGGTCAAACCACCATTTTGGAGTCAACGGACCTGGTTTCCTGGCCATCACCCTGCGGCCAGTCTGGAAGACCCAGCATCCTGGGCCGAGGGCGGGGATGTTTCAATGTATTTGGGTGACGAATGACGACACGGTAAGATGGATGGAATTTGAGAATGTAGGGCCCAACCATCCCAAAAGAGCCGAACTGGCTTAACGTCAGTGAATTATGATAGTTTAGCCAGAATGTATCCAAAGAATCCACGGAAGATGATGGAAGATCCTTGCTGATGGGTTAATATTATTGGATATTGTATTTCCAACCAGACACCAGTTTAGGAGGTTTATCAGAGCGGGTTTGTTGTATTTGGTTTCAAGTTGACCAAACTCTTGGCTTTTTGGACTTCACTGTCTCAACTTTGCCAACTTACAATTTTCAAGCAACAGAAATTCAAGCTGCAACCTGAAACATTCTGGTATCTTAGGTAGATTATATCAAAATGTTCAGAAGATTTATAACTTCTTTATTGTTTCAAACCGTCCCAGTTCGAAAAGGTTCTGGTTTCAAGCTGTTGCACGTTCTTTCCATATCACAATTTCGTGCTACACATTCATCAGGTATGGATGGTGTGCTCGTTACCGACAACACCGGCTTTTCGGCCGCCAAACTGGTTGGGGCACCTGGGCTATACGGAAGATGTCATAACTATGGAACATCACCATATCAATAAATGGGCAATTTTCCACAGCAAACTGTTAGTTTACCAGAGGGTACCTATGTGAAAAACTTATGAAACAAACATGGTGATCTTAGTATAGCTCTCCCTTTCTCTTTATTGCCAGGCTCTGCAATGTTTGGTTTGCCAAGCTCTAAGAACAGCCCAGTGAATCAAATGGCTGCAGACTCCATGCCCTTGGATCCCTTTGATCCCTTGTAATTTTTAGTGCTTCATCATTTCCGAATCAAAATTGCCATTCCTGATCATTCTTGGGGTATACCAAGGCTTTGGTCCTATTGTGGAAAAAAAAACAAAAGTGATCCAAATTGATCGAACTTCGATGGTGTGAGTATGGTGCAAGTAATTGCAAGTATGGTTTTTATAATAGATGGTCTAATCTGGCTGCCATATCAATTCAATATCAATTTATATACATGATTATATATACATGTGTGCCTTTCGCTTCAAATAACTTAACCATATAAACTATAAACCAAGAACAAGTAGTTGTTATTCAATCATTCAACAACCTAGTTGGTATTCCAACCATACCAACCAGATCACTCAACCAACAATATATTGTTGGTATATGTTGATATTATGTATTACAATAAGTTCTATGCTGAGTACATTCTATAAATATGTAATCTAGATGTAACACATGATAAATGTTACATCCTATAAATATACGTATATATGTACATCAACAATGTATCAAATCAGATATGACACCACCAGCCATTTTTCGCGTCGTGTCGCAAATTGGGGGCGAGGCTGACCTGGAGCAGCTGGAGTGGGATTCCCAACGACAGAAAATCTGGATATCATGGGGACATGGGAATAGATGGTGCAAAAGGTTGGGTACCCTCTGGTAAACATACAAAAAACTATATGGAAAATCACCATGTTTAATGGGACAATCCACTATTTCTATGGCAATTTTCAATATATCTGCTGATGTTTTCGGGAATATGACCAAGATTGTAGATATCATTTACATGGCTGTAATGTGATGAAAAAATCGTTAATGGACTGATGTTGGATTTTTCATGTCTATTTAACCGTACTATTGTACTATGTTTTTTTGACCGCTGCTGTATTGTTCATTGTGAATGATTCCCACTTATTGAGATTAACCAATCAACACACACAATGACGGATGTCAATGTGATATATTATAGAATCTGAGGATTACCAAACATAGTGGAGTGTAACCAGCAACAAAACATGATTTTTTTGTCAACATGATAGCCCTGAAACCGTTCGAGTGATGATGGTTTTTCTACAGATCGTGGGGATGGGTCAACACCTAAAAAGGGCGCTGCTCCCCTGGCAAAAAATAGATATACCAATATATATCAATATATAAACCAATATTATACCCTCTGGTAATTTTACATAGCTATTGAAAATTGCCATTTAGTTCGTTGATCTTCCCATTAAAAATGATGGTTTTCCAGTTCGCTATGTTAGTTTACCAGAGGGTATACCATCCAGTAATCAATCGTGGGAATGTGAAATCCTTTGTTTAAACAGTGTTTTCATGGGATTCCCATGATCTACAATGGGGAATTGTCCATTGCCATGTTGAATCGAGGGCAAGTTGGTTGAAAGACCCCCAAGACTTGTCATGCTATATCTACCAAATCCTAGTTCTGTAGTCATCAACCAAGTTCGATAAGTATAGGGCACCACCTTGTATGAGACATTATGATTGTGATACCATATTCGGGCAGATGGACGTCCATGGTATGTATGCATTTTTTTCACCTTTTTTTTTTCACCTGGGTACCAAGATTTTGATGCATATCCATATCAATCCAGACTGCAGACATAATCGCTGAAGTAGACTAGTTGCTGGAAAGTGTTTGTCTTACTGACAAATTGTTGTATCATGTTTAATATCTCTGATGATGACTTGGATTTGCCTGTTTTCGTTATTTTCCAAATAGGGAATCCACTTGGGGTATCTGTAGGGAATAGGTCGTATTTGCGGTTCCGGATCAGCAAATCCCAGATGAAAGTACATGTCACTGTATAGGACCCCCCCCAAAAGATAGAACAGTGATTTATTTTTCTTTTTGCTGGAATATGACTTTGCTATCCTTTTCTGAAGGTTGCTATATATATATACACAATATATAGTATATATTATATAATATATACTATATATGCTATATATATATACTAGACTATATATACTATATATACTATATATACTATATATACTATATATACTATATATACTATATATACTATATATACTATATATACTATATATACTATATACTATATATATACACTATATATACTATATAATATATGTACATACATATATATATATATATACATTGTATATATATATATATACATTGTAAATATACCACATATATACATATATGTATATATATATATATATATTATATGTATTATATATATATATATACCATGATATGTATATACATACATATACATCCATTTTCATGATTGATGTTGTAGAGAATTCCTCACACATGTGCTGACGATATGGACCATATGACTTCGAGTGGACGATTTCTCGCTGCATCACCAGGTGGTGATGTGAATGAGGCGCGGGGTGCAATGGGTGTCACCACCGTTGTGCAATGGATCCACACCCTTCTTCAGATATGGGGGTTTCTAAAGTCAGGGGGGATCCCCAAAATGGGTTCAAGAAATGGTCCGATGATTGGATGATTTGGGGGTACTCCAAGTTTAGGAAACCTACTAAGATTGGATCTATATCTCCATTGCTTCTAATTTCTGATTTATATATAATTGTGCGCTCTTGAGCATGGTTGATGCACCAAAAGTAAGGACCTCCCAAATGTGATTCACATTGAAAAACACAATCAGAAACAAGAGACAAACACACACACACAGATATATATATATATATATACAGTATATATATATATATAAATGTGTATATATGGGGGTTTTCCATATAAACGGGGGTACGCCAATATGGATGGTTTATAATAGAAAATCCCTTGAATATGGATTATTTGTTGGGGTTCCCCCATTTATGGAAACCTCATGCAATATCATGCAATCTGCATGGCGCGACCAGCGTTCCCATGTCGCTCTGACCAAGAGGCGTTTGTGGCCTCGTGAGCAGATTGAGATGTGGAAACCAGGGCGGTTTTAACCGGAAAACCATGGGCAAACGTGTGTTTTTACCAACAAACATGGAGATTCTAGGGGATTTTAAGCTGATTTATGATATATAAATTGACTTGTGCTTAACCATCTTAACTAGGGCCGATGGGGGATATAACTATAGTGAATGGGTTTATGAACCAACTTATAACTTAGGGGGCCTCACGACGATCGTCCTGGCCATGGCGACGAATGGTCCGACGAAGCGCAGACGGATCCGGCTGGATTTGGGGGCGCAGTTCCAGTTGCAATGCCCGTGTTGTTATCGCCCGGGTGTTCCCTTTTGCGAAGCTTGGCAGCAAACGGGCGGTTTCGTCATGATGTGGTATGGATTTAAAGAAAGGGATGTGGTGAAGCGGAGACTTGCTATTTATAGAAGTATCATGAAGTATCATTACTTGAGATGGATTTCTCTTCCCACCATGTGTTTTTTTTGAATAAGAGGTATCGTTTCAATTCATGACAGTGGTCCCATGGTCCGATTTTCCAGTCTGTCTATCCCAGCTGCTGCCTTTGAAGAGTTTCATTGATCATTGCAGATGAGTGTAGTTCACAACTTGATTTTTAAATGCGTGCTTGAGACAATGTCAAACGTTCCTGCTTGAAATTTAAATAAGCAGCTACCCTTTTGTATGGGATATATATATATATATTGCATTTCGAGATCCTTGAAGACGTTGAACCCCCCCCAGCCGCCCCGAGCCGAAGCTCCCTGGACGTCCCGAGCCGCGCTTCTCCAGGAGAGTTGCGACCCTGAGAGCAGCGCAGAACGCTTGCAAGGTTTGAGAGCCTTGATGAAGGCACATCAGTTGGATGCCTATCTGGTTACCAGCCAGGAGACAGAGATCTGGTGGAGATTTTGTGGTGTCCTCCAACATGGAATATCCTGGAAAGAAACAGCAGTTTGAATGGAAAATCATTTGTAAATGGGGAATTGTCCCCATGTTTGACTACCGGAGGGTATGTTTACTGTATGGGATTTGATGGTGAATTTCTGGTTCATTTCCATTGTATGTGCATGTACATGCTACATTATGAAACATTATACTACCAGTTCACCATGCTTTAAATCTAGAATTGAGCCATTCCTGATTCTTGTGGATGCAGTTGTATTACAAATGGAGCATTTGTATGTGTCTGTGGGTCAATGTTCGAGATATTCAGAATTTGGTATATTCATGGGAGGTTTAGTAGGCGGCCCGCATGGATTGAACATGCCACACTCGTATTGCAAGAGGCAGCGGTTGCCTGTTTGCTATCTTTTCCTGCAAATTAGAACACTCTTGCTCACGATAGTATGTATATATATATATATGTGTGTGTGTGTCAGATCAAAGCAAATAATGCAAACAAAACATTCAGAAAATAAGCGGTAAGAAGATTATGAAATGCTAATTTGTGAGTAAGCGAGAAAGCTCGATTCCATTGCCAAAAGGTTTCTCCGCTTCGGACACACCACCGACTTCACCAATCTCCTCAACTCGGCCGCCGGAGGACGCTCATAGTTCAGAATATGTTTGTAGCGCCGATGAACGGAGGAGTTTTCTGACGGGTTTCTCTGGGAGTGCAGGCAGTGCTTTGGTCACAGCTGAACAGGCACGTCCACGCATATCATCCCATTGGGAACGGGGGATACCGTGTCATAAACCTTTGTTGGGGATGGTTTTTTATTGGGTTTACCAAGTTCATGTCACTAAAGCAACATAACCATCCAGAATTTTACCATTTTGATCCATTTTGTAGATAAACCATCAAAATGTATTTGACTTGAACATGCACGGCCTCAAAATGTCTTAATCCTTTGGGCCATTCCATGGAGTCGACTGCCGAATCACTAGTGAAATGGCTGTCCCAACCTAGATCAATCCAGACCAATCTGAGTTTGTGTGGAATGAATATTCCCAACTGGCAATTTTGATAGGGAAAATTAGGTTCTAATCCATTGGAATTTGGGGTAATTACCCTATTTTCAGACTAAGCCATCTACATTAGTTTACAATGTAGGACATCAATTCTCATCAATCTACATCTACACTCTCCACTGCAGTATGTTGCATGAATCACTAATATGAATCTACATCCATCATGTACAAGGTGTTCCCTCTGGGGTACAAAGTATATACTTTATGACCTCTATCAAATCCATATCTCCGGTAAATCCAACAAGCAAACTATGTTAATCTAGTGAAATAACCCAACTCAGCTTAACTTACTGGTGCTTAGTATGGAATGGGGAAATGGGATGATTATTAATGGTTATTATAGGTAATTCCCTCATTCCCTGGTAAGCACCAGTAAGTTAAAATCAACTACAAATCCTATGTTGGCCACAGCCCAGCCCCATCAGGCGCTGCTGTGGACAGACAGCCGCTATTTTCTGCAAGCCGAAAAGCAGCTGCAGGGAACCGAGTGGCTGCTGATGCGCCAGTGTCTTGGATCCATGGGTGTGGTACCAGTACCTTCAATATCGTGAAATTAGTGATTACCACCTTTTTCCATCGGGATGATTTATGGGATAACGATAGGTTTTAAGCATGTTTAAACCATTCGTTGGTCCTGCTTCTTTCTCAGAAATGATGTTCCAGGGAATATTAACTACAGGATGTTCCAAAAAACATGGATGTTAAGACTGATGCTTTCCTCATTGGATTGGGTTAAGGGAAAATTTACAGGAAACCTCTATATTTCATGGGAAAATCCATGGTTTCCTGTAAATGTTCCCATTAACCAATCCAATGATTTCCTGATTTTCCCAGAAAACGGAGCTGCAATCCGACTCGTTTGTTGCCCAGGTCGCAGCCTGGAGTTCCTGACTTCTCGGATTGGGCACTGGAGCGTCTTGACGAACATGTGGAAGCCTCCGCCAAAAATGGGGTGTAAAAGCCAACCATCATGGGGATATCATGAGTCATAGTGGAATGAAACACTAGTGGGATACGTCATCAACAAACACTTATCCGGGATTTGTATGGATTTGTCTGAAAAAGGTGGAATTACTCTGAATTTATGATGGGAAAAGAAGGTTACAAATCTCTTTTTTTTTCCTGACTTACTTTTGGACAACCCCGTTTGGAGTGTGGCAAGCTACACTGACATTGAATCCAATGGTGAAATGCCCCTTGTGTATCGGCAAGGTTTGGCGGTAGGTCTTAAGATACTTGCTAGCAATTGTACTTTTTTTTTGCAATGGGGGCACACTAATTTAAAACGGAATTTCGTGTAAGTTGTTGCTGGGAAAAGCGTTGAGTTAAACCAGCAGCTCGGGGGAGCTGTCAAGTTTACGATGAGGAAAAAACTTGAAACAGCCATTGAAAATGTCCATTTATAGTGTTTTTTTCCCATTAAAAAATGTGATTTCCCATAGTTATGTCATGTTAGTTTACCAGAGGGTAGTTGAATTTCTGCAACACTGACTCTTTGACGCTCAAGCCAATCTGACATTGAGCAACTCCCAATGCAAGACACCTCTGGTGGTAGAATTGATTTAAGGTTCACACCACTCAAGGGATGCATCTCATGACAAACCTGTTTAGTACTTGCACAGATTGATATGGTCAATACAATTACCACCCATTTATAGTGATATTGTGGATGGTTTATGGCATTGGGTTTTCCACATTACAGCCATTGTGAACCATTCATTGTGATGAATTTGTGATTCTACCTCACACTTGTGTTGGATATGCTTCATACAGCGGCATACATGTTACATCATGTTACATATCAATTTCCACCTGGTTGATTGAGGCTACCTACCCCGACCCTTGACCCACGAACATTCAAATTGGTGCAACATGGATTTGTCTGGTATACCCATGTATACCAGTATTTCCCAAGAATGGCAATGTAACAGGGAAAAGGATAAACCTTTTGGGCTATTGGGTATACCTTAAAGTCTAAAAGCGGCTCTTATTCAACTCTAGAGATGGAACTATGATGAACTAATGATGCCAACTGATGTCTGAGTGTCGTAGATTTTTGTTCAATGGGTAGCTCAACCACCAACCAGAATCTATCTACCTATCTACCTACCTACCTACCTATCTATCTATCTAGCTATCTATCTATCTATCCGAATCTAATCTAATGTAACCTAATCAAATCAAATCCAATCTAAAGTAATCTAATCTATCTACATGTTTATATGCATCCTGTTATATTCCCAGTATCCATTAGATCTCCCAAAATAACCTGCACAAAAAACAGCTGCCGAGGCATTTGAAGGACAAGACCTTGGGCGTGGATCCCAGATTTATCTCCTTTGAACAAGCAGAGGAATGGTCCGCCAAGTGGAACTCTGCCGTTCACTTGAAAGAGGCCGGTGGGCCTGGCATCGGTGGGTTTCAAGGTGTGGAAGTTGAAAGGTATCTTTGTGGTGGATTTACCATCAAAACCGGTGATTGTCCACGAAACATGGAAATTAAACAAGAAAGATACAGTATATTGTGTTCCGTCAAAAACCCCGGGTTTGCGCTTTTGCAGGCTTTTTAGACATTGCTGTCCCCACCACTTGTTTAGTATTTATTATCTTAAGAAGCCGTCCTGCACCTAACTGCGGCTGTTGAAGTGCATATTATGGTAGAATGGGGATATAATGAGATATAGTGGATTTCCATCTGGATGAATTGGAATGACCTTACTGTGACATCACCGGACTGATGGCTAGATTACGGACATTGCGGTGCACTTCTTTTGGAAACAAGAAGCTATTTTCAGATTGGTGAATTATTGTAATTGAGCACATAATTTAATCATATATATATATTTGTATATATACATGTAGATCATATGTATATATATATGTGTGTATACATACCTATACATATATATATATACTGTACATATTGTTCTGATCCTCAAAAGGATACACATCAGGAGAGAGAGAGAGAGAGAGAGACAAAGGGGGAATGCAGCTGACCCTCGAAATATTCCTGCAGTTCCTCTTGCGAAACTGTTTCCCCTTACCTTGATTGCATTAATTGGATGTGCATCCCAGATAGAATGCGTGTTTATACCCTCTTACACATATGTATATATATATATAAATACATAACCTTATATAACGTAACCGGTGTATCACTGGGACCTTGCATGCCACTTGCTAGTACTACCTCGGATGCATCCCCAAGTAGCAAGTAATAGCAAGTAGCAACTCCAGCCCTCTGGACTTGTGCCTGGCGCTGTTGAGGTGACCCTGAATCTGGTGGATGCTATTTGGACCACGCGCCCTGAAGATGCTGGTGCTGTGAGGGAAGGGCAGATGACTTTTCTGGTTTTTGATCAGTCAAGGTTTCCTTCCGAACTTCCGAATGCAGCCTTTCTCTTGTCAGAATTTGATATCTTAACACATCTTAGCACTCGTATTTTGCATTAATCCATGAATTTGGATCCCGATGCGGCTGCCTGAGTGGATCTGCGGATTTCCAAGTACTTGATGGCGATGAAATGGGTGCCCATCCCTGATCTTGAGACAAACCTATGTCCATATGTATACAGTATATATATATATATATACAGTATATATATATATATAGGTTACAACACATCATGTTAACACCAAATCCCCAGTACAACTCCATATTTCTTGCCTAAATCCTCATCTTTTGGCCCACATATCTTTGGTGCTTCCAGTGCTTCCCATGGCCCTGAGGATCCATGCAACCCCTTGGAGATTCAGCCTTTGCACCTTGCGGGCGAAAGCGTGGACAGTAAGCTCAGCAGGGTGAGGGAGGCCATCAAAGAGCAGAAAGCGAGTTGCATCCTGTTGAGCCGAGGCGGTGAATAGAGATGGATGTGCAACATCACAGAGGTTTTTTGGCCCTCGTGAAGCCGAATTCCATAGGAAATTCATAAGGTGTTTTTTACCAACAATAATGAGGATTGAATGATTTAAAAAAAAGAACGGAGTCAAATGGATTTTTACTTGATTTATGTTAGCTAAGTTGGTTTATATTTATAACTAGGAGAACTGCGGTTTATGGCACTTATAATATGTTATGATACTAGTTAGATGGGTGAAACAAAACCAACTTAGAACTGATTCTCTATGTAAGTATGGTATACTCATGTATACTATCTCTTTATTTATCGTAACAAACTGGAAATTACCATTTTAAATAGGTAAATCATCATACATCATCCATACATGGGCCATTTTCCATGGCTATATTAAATAACCAGATGGTACACATTTATATAGCGATGATCTGATGAGGTAGATAGATAGACAGATAAATAGATAAATGTCTGAGTTTAGTATATGTATATATCTAGATATTATAAAGTTACAGTCTTTGATCATATTTCCAGGCAACAATCTAGATGAATCACTGGAGTGATGGTAAATGGATGGGGGGAACTATCCCATTTTATGGCGATTTTTTTTTCAGGTTTGTGAGTTACTATATATACATATGTATATATATATATATTTAACCTGAGGTTGGTAGACTCTTGAGGTTGGTGAATTGCGAACTTTTGATGTTGGTTTTATCTGTGTTTATGTAATTATCTGTTTGCCACAAATTGATATGTTTGGGATCCAAACAACAGTGCCCTTGGAACCGCAGGGGGGAACTGATAGTGGGTGCTTGCGCTTTGTCTTTGGATGTGCGTGGCACATCTGAATGTTGAACATGCCATCATTATCTCATGGATTTCCATGTAGCTATGTACAACATATTGACATGCCTACGTAAATTGATGTAAATTGTAGTCGGAAAGTGGGAAAGGCGAGAACGGTGACCGAGAATGGTGACTGTCAGTGTTTGATTGTTTGATGATAGAGAATTATATAGATACTGCAATCCTGACCATAAATTAATTCAAGATAATCTGTACAGTATATTACGCAAAACACCTTTGGCGAAAAAGGGTAGGAATTGGGTGCATCAAATCATGCAAGCCAAGGAGCGCTCTCGATCAAATCGCATGGCTCTTCAATCTCCGAGGTTTCACACGGGATTCGGCGACAAAACATGGGAAATGCGCCAGCAAAGGATCGAATATGTTATAATTATATATTGCAAGCATGTGTATAGTCATGAAATAACAGTAAAGATTGCTTAACTATGGGTTTTATATATTTAACTATATTTAATCTAAACATGTTTGATATATGTACTTATATACACAGACATTCATATGGCTTAAACGATGTTTTCCCATCCAATAAATGGGGGAATGATTCCAAGTGACTTTTCGTTTTCACGCGTGAAACCACCATCCCGTTGATGTGGGCAAAGCAGACGTGTGAAGTGATGAAAACGTGAAACACAAGTGAAGTCTTCAGCGTTGAATTTGTCATTGGATTGGTTAATGGGAAAATTTTAACCGGAAACCCATGGGATTTTCCCATCAAATATAGAGGTTTCCTGTAAATTTTCCCATTAGCCAATCCAATGAATTTGCTTCCTGATTTCCTGATCAAGCTAATGCCGAAACTAATTCTTGTTTTTCCACTGTCAGGTTCAGATATTGAGTACAACCCTGTGTTCTTTGCCTATGCAGCGGTCTTTCAGGACAATGCAGCCGTTTGTATGAACCATGCATATTATAAACAAGAAAACGGCATTCTCAGCATACATGTATGTGTATATATATATATATATGTATCCCCATGATATCTTCACCATATTCCAAGTTAGAAAAACACAATTGATATCCCATGAAATCATGGCAAATCAACATCTTGATCAAGATCTTCAACTCATAGAATCCACGGCCAGAAATCAGGATCTCGTAGACCGAGATGCGCTCCAGGACTCGACCCTGCTCTTTCTCCGTGCATTGGATGAGGGAAGACCCGGGGTCTCGGAGGAGGTCAGGACTGTTCTGAGCCAGGCGAATGTGACGTTGAAGGCCTACAGCGCGTGGCTCGAGTCGAGTTAGGAATTCCGGCTCCGGGCGAAAAGGGTGGATGAAATCCCATCGAAAACGGTGACTTCACATGATTTAAGCAACAAACATGGGGATTGAACCAAAAATGATGATATAGTTATATATTGTAATATGATATAGTTATATTATATATATATATATGTAATGGGATGAAATGGAGTTCTATCTGAATCAATTGTAACGACCTCACTTCGCCACTGCAAATTCTGGCCACCACCAATAGTGCTCGCTGGGGGGTGTGGACAAGAAGGTTCATGGCTGTTGCCTTTTCAGATTGGTTAAATAAATATGTTGATTTTCCGGATGGATTTACCCCAAAGGTTGTGTCATTTTAAGTCCCTGAATGCGGAAAATGGTGATCAACCAAAACATGTTGCCCAAAATTGTTGCAATTTCCACATTGTGTGTTTCAATGGGGATAATTATGTTTCCTTAAAATTGGGACATCCTAACATGTGGGGTTCCTGACAAATAGTGATAAAATGTGATGAATTTAATTGTCGTTGTTTGAGTATTTATATTTTAGTAAAGAGGTGCCCAAAAGCGATTTTTAGAGAAAAAAATGTGATTTTTAGGGGTTCCGTTTTTCCCAGGCAATCCCATATACAGTACCTCCACTACGGATCTAAGTCTGAGGTTGACTCTGGGTACACCGATCATTTATGTCTGATTTGTTTGAAAAGACCCCAGCATGTAGGAGATTTATGGAGATTCAAAGTTGATGGGAAGCTCGGTTGATGACCATTTGTTTCTTTTTTATGGTTCTTCAACAAACTATCCGTTAGATTATAAATGGTCATCCATGGTGATCGAAGAAACGTTGAAAACATTGGATCATATGTGCAAATGATATAGTCAATGAATGTCAATGAGATCTCAAGATCATAGAACACATTGCTGGGATGCAGTCTTGTTAGATCCCAGAAAATTCTAAGAGTTCGGTTGATAAGTTGGGCTAAGAAAAAAGCACATTTAGTATAGTTGTGTAAACTGGTATGGTTATGTTTATTTTCAGGGATTATGCGGTATGTACCCATCCTTATCCTGCCAAGAACACGATTCATCACCAATTTAAGCTTCTTAGAGCTGAAGAATAGCTCTGCAACCCCAAAAAATATCCCAACATGATTCCCAGAATTGGTCAAAGGGAAAATCTACAGGAAAACAGGGTAAAGACCTTTGTTTCCTATGGATGTGCTGTAGATGTTCCCTTATAATCGCAACCCCCAAAAAGATAGAAACGTGAAATCCTACCAACATTGGTGATAGATTACGTTTCATTTTTTTGTGGTTCCTATATAGATCAATCCATAGGATGATCCGAAATCACTCCGCTACCATCGCCCCAGGTTCTTCTCCGAGATGGGAGCGATATTGAAACCCGATGAAAAGGTCTTTCTGGAGGCAATGGGTTACCGGACTGGAGTTGTCATAGCCAGATGCCCTTTGCGTAGTATGTTTGCATCAAAAAAATTACAAGACATGGCTTAAGAGTTGGATAATGTGGGTATGTTTTTAATATACCTAGTTTGCCACACATGGATTATCTTGGATATGCATGAGGGTGTTCACCGTCCAAAAACACAAACTATTTTGATGCGAGAATCAAGGGATTCCAGAGGTTTGAGTCCATGCCCACCTGTTTGAACCTCGGACTTGAATGATTCACAGACTTGTTTGTACCGATTCTAAGAGTGATACCCTCTGGTTATTTAGCATCGCTATGGAAATTCTGATGTAAATGATGATTTACATGTTAACCATGATGATTTTCCAGTTCGCTATGTTAAATACACAGAGGCTAATGAAGTCATGGGATATGTCTATGGATCCATACACGCCGCCGAAAGTACCACCCTTTTGGGGGATGGACAGCTCAACATCCAGTGCGAGCTTTGATGTTCGTTGGGGAAGGTTAGGGGTACAGGCTTTTGAGCCATATTGCTATGGCTCCAAAAATGCTCAAAATTATGGTACCAAAAATGGTCATGTTTAATGGTAAATTAACATAAACCAACCAACTATAGGCTTAATAATTTTGAGCCATACCCATATAACTTATACAGAGATGTTACACAATCAGTGTCTACATTTGATATCAATCCAAGAGATCCAAGAGGCGCGAACAAAAATATGTGGACTGGCCACATGAAATAGTTTGGGCATGTATCTGGTAGTGTGTAACCATCATTTAACCATCCCAGATCTCTTCTGGGTTGCCTAATTTGACCCATTTTGTTGGTGAGATCTATAGCTCCAGTCATCATCCACTGCTTTTACAAGGTTTATGCCCCCCCCCGGATATGTTTGTTGGTTTATAAGACCCATTAACCCGTTCGATATATCTTGCACAAATCGTAGTTCTTGTGTAAATCAGCAAGACTTAGCGATTTGCCTCACTGGGGCATCAGCTTGTCATCATGCAATTCTTGGGTGCCTTTTCTGACGCCCATCACTCCCATGACAGACCCAGGCCCACTCGTCCTCTCTGGCCGTGATGAGTTTGGTGAGACCTGATTTGCGAGTCAAGGGCATCTCTCCCGTTGAAGAGTTCAAGGCTTGCAAAAACGCCGCGCCCGGGCCGCTTAGTACATCCACGATGCCAACGGATGAAGGGCCACGGTGATTGCGGTTGGGGATTGCTACTGGGTTGGAGATGAAAACAACAAGGAATTCCATTCCATCCTGTGGTTTAGAATCGTTTTTCTTGAAGGTGGGGGAACATGTGTGAACCACGAAGCATGGACCTACCAATCTTAGGTCAAAACCTGTGCCCTCAAGTTTCCAGTGGAAAGCTGAGAAGTTGAATCTTTGCAAATCGTCATTAGGTTGGATAGTAGTCTACTATATAACATTAACATATTGTCATATTGTATAGATTTGCATATACATATTGCATCATATTGCAGCACGATGCAGTACGTATAATCAAACTATACTGGTAATATGTTGTAATATTCATATAGAACATACATGAATACATGTAGAAATAGCAATAATCCTCATAATCATCATCATCATAATATATTTGTCCATGCATGGGTTCCGGAGCAACCAAGGTGGAGATTGATGGCCTGAAACGAGCGTGCAAACGAGACTCCGTCGCTCTTTGCCAAGTGCTTTCGTCGCTGGAGAAGCAACTGGCCAATGGAGCTTCAGCAACCTTGTTGCAGAAAGAATTTCTTGATGAACTACTGT
The DNA here is from genome assembly GCA_003297045.1 of Symbiodinium sp. clade C Y103. Lineage (NCBI taxonomy): Eukaryota > Dinophyceae > Suessiales > Symbiodiniaceae > Cladocopium > Cladocopium sp. clade C. The sequence goes on from BGPT01000002.1 coordinate 188,486, forward strand.
GGATGGTTGCGAAATCCTGCACCGGTTGGTAACTATTCGGTAACCATGAAACACAGTAAATCATGGGATAACGGGATAAACCACCAACTGGTGCAGGATTTCTTCCACAGTATGTAAATATGAAATACAATGAAATGAATCGAACTATCATGAAACTAAAGCAACCCCAAAAAAGATGCCGAAAAGTGTGCAACCAGGATTTTGGTTCGATGATACTTATTTTACATGTCATATTTATTTCCTGGTTTACAATAGCTATTTTCTATCTATTTTGGGGTACATGAGATGCTCTCCTGTAAATGAACGTATATGTGGAAAATAGTCCATCATTTTCCATCATTTTCTCGAAGTTTTTGCTGTTTTTCACGTTTCCAGCTACCAAATGCTATCAAATCCTATAGGTGTCCTTTTATTTTCCTATGTTTTTCCTAATTTTCCCAAGGGTTTTGGCAATTTTTCAGGTTTCCAGAAAAATAGGGAAACATAGGGAAAAAATGGAGTTGCCAAAAATGAATTCCGAAATTTGGCTAAAATGTTTGGAAAAGTCAAAGTTGGCCAAAACCTAGTGAAAATTAGGAAAACAAATCGGAAACAAAATAGGAAACAAAACAATTAGGAAAAAAATAGGAAAACAATAGTAAAACAAAAAGGACAAAAATAGGAAAACATGGGATGTCAAAATGACGTGTTTTTGTGGACCAATTTTGTTCCTTTTTTTTTGTGGTCAATCCTATTTTTTTCCTATTTTTACTTATTTTGGAATCGCCCAGGATGTGCCTGTAATGCAGACATAACCATAGTTTTTCCACATTTTTTTGTATGTGTTTTTCAGGGTACGAATCCCAGATTGAACATCTAGCTATGTTTGGCGAACGGCGCGTGCTGGTAGAGCTGCCAATTTGAGGCGTCATTGCCCAATGAAGTGGACGTGTGCGAAATGATCACCGCATTTAGGCGAAAACTGGAGCTTTATGTAGGTCCCTTGGTAACTGCCTGGGGGATGGGGACTTTTTTTTTGTGGCAAAGGAGATGGGAAAACTAGTTTATACCCATGTATTGATGATATTGGATGTATAGTGGTAAACAACGGTAAACAATGATACATAATGATATAAACAGTGATTGCTGTTCGTATTCCTGCAACCAGTGGATGTGGATCTTGGGGGTGCTTAGTTGGGCTCTAACTTGGGATTTCAACCATGGGGAACCGCAGCTTTGTCGTTTGTTTCTTTGAGGATATACTATGCAACTGTTTTTCCCCACCTGCCAGGTGAGGATTGTTAGATTTTATCAAGGCTTCCCGCCTCCTCCTCCGCCTCCTTCTTCTCCTCCTCCTCCCACTCCTCCTCGCCAGCTCCAGATCGCAGTGGGCACTGCCGGGCCTCATCTGCCAGCTCCAGATGGTTGTGGGCACTGCCGGACCTGAACCGCGAGCTTCAGATGGGCACTGCCGGACCTCAACCGCGAGCTCCAGATCGCAGTGGGCACTGCCGGACCTGAACCGCGAGCCCCAGATCCCAGCGGGCACTGCCGGACCTCAACCGCGAGCTCCAGATCGCAGTGGGCACTGCCGGACCCGAACAGCGAGCCCCAGATCCCAGTGGGCACTGCCGGACCTCAACCGCGAGCTCCAGATCTCAGTGGGCACTGCCGGACCTCAATGCCAGATAGAATGAATGCCAGATAGAGTGCCAGATAGGATGCCAGATATACTGTCAGAATGAATGTCAGAATATATGTCGGATAGAATGCCAGATAGAATGTCAGAATATATGTCAGAATATATGTCATAATAATTCACAATATATATCAGATAGAATGCCAGAAAATATGTCAGATAGAGTGCCAGATAGATTGTCAGAATATATGTCAAGTAAAATGCCAGAACATATGTCATATAGAATGCCAGATAGAATGTCAGAACATATGTCAGGTAGAATGCCAGAACATATATGCCAGATAGGATGCCAGACAGAATGCCAGATATGATTTAATGTCAGCAAGAATGTCAGAATATATGTCAGATAGAATGCCAGAACATATGTCAGATAGAATGCCAGTAGAATGTCAGATAGAATGTCAAAATAAATGCCTTGAAATGCCATGGTGGGGATCACTCGAAGCAAAGTATTTTGTCCTTCCAAATAATGGCTTGGAACACTACTAATCTGTTTCTTTGCCTACATGGGTATGTATGTAAATGGGGTGTACCTCAAATTTGATGGTTGATCAATGTTGATCATCATTTTCATGTGTTTTTCCCTAATAAGAATGCCGTTTTGGGGGTGTAAGCAATTTTCAGACATATCCAATAAACAGAACCGTTGATTTGTAAATCTCGTCATATTCCCAGTACATCCCCATATATTTCCATATATTACCATATCATATTGCATCACCTTTTTCGCTGGTCGTTCTTAGCCATGCTGGGATTTCCAATATTGAATTATCAAGAGGTACCTATATTTATTTAATATTATATATATATATATATATAAAATCTTTAGTAATGCGGTAAACCCAGTAATAAACCATACCCAATACAGGTTCGCTATTGGGTACAGCCCTAGCAATGGGATGATCCTAGCAATGACCCTCGAAATGGCTGTTTAATGATGGGATGATGTCTTTCCCCACCTGCCAGGTGAGGGTTGTTCCCCACCTGCCAGGTGAGGGTTACTAGATTTTATCACAGCTGCGCGGGGGGGTGGATAACCTCCTCCTCCTCCTCCTCCCGCCTCCTCCTCGCAAGCTCCAGATCGCAGCAGGCACTGCCGGACCTCAACTGCGAGCTCCAGAGTGCAGTGGGCACTGCCGNGCTCCAGATCGCAGCAGGCACTGCCGGACCTCAACTGCGAGCTCCAGAGTGCAGTGGGCACTGCCGGACCTCAACTGCGAGCTTCCGATCTCAGTGGGCGACGCCGGACCTCAACTGCGAGCTCTAGATCCCAGTGGGCAACGCCGGACCTGAACCGCGAGGTCCAGATCTCAGTGGGCAACGCCGGACTTCAACGGCGAGCTGCAGATCCCAGTGGGCAATGCCGGACCTCAACCGCGAGCCCCAGATCCCAGTGGGCAACGCCGGACCTCAACCGCGAGCTCCAGATNCTCCAGATCGCAGTGGGCACTGCCGGACCTCAACCGCGAGATCTAGATCTCAGTGGGCAGTGCCGGACCTCAACCGCCAGATAGAATGCCAGAAAGAATACCAGACTAGATGCCAGATAGAATGCCAGATAAAATGCCAGATAGAATGTCAGATAGAATGCCAGAAAGAATGCCAGATAGAATGCCAGATAGAATGCCAAATAGAATGCCAGACAGAATGCCAGATAGAATGCCAAAAAGAATGCCAGATAGAATGCCAAAAAGAATGCCAGATAGAATGCCAGATAGAATGCCAGAAAGAATGCCAGAAAGANCCAGATAGAATGCCAGATAGAATGCCAGATAGAATGTCAGAAAATATGCCAGAAAGAATGCCAGATAGATATGCCAGACAGAATGCCAGAAAGAATGCCCAAAAGGATATGCCAGAAAGAATGGCAGAAGATATGCCAGACAGAATGCCAGAAAGATATGCCAGATAGAATGCCAGAAAAAAATGCCAGATAGATATGCCAGATAGAATGCCAGAAAGAATGGCAGAAGATATGCCAGACGGAATGCCAGAAAGAATGTCAGAAGATATGCCAGATAGAATGCCAGAAAGAATGTCAGAAGATATGCCATATAGAATGCCAGATAGAATGCCAGAAAGAANCCAGAAAGAATGTCAGAAGATATGCCAGATAGAATGCCAGAAAGAATGTCAGAAGATATGCCATATAGAATGCCAGATAGAATGCCAGAAAGAATGCCAAATAGAATGCCAAATAGAATGCCAGAAAGAATGCCAGATAGAATGCCAGAAAGAATGCCAGATAGAATGCCAGATAGGAACGGTCTATCTTACGGTCTTAAAGTGCCAGAAAGAATGTCAGAAAGAATCTCAGATAGAATGCCAGAAAGAATATCAGAAAGAATGTTAGAATACATGCTAGAAATCAAGAGGAAGAGGAGGAGAGGACAACTCTGATGAATCCTCCTCCGCCTCCTCCTTCTTCTCCTCCTCCTCCCGCTCCTCCTCGCCAGCTCCAGATCGCAGTGGGCACTGCCGGACATCATCTGCCAGCAACCGCGAGCTCCAGATCGCAGTGGGCACTGCCGGACCTGAACCGCGAGCTCCAGATCCCAGTGGGCACTGCCGGACCTCAACCGCGAGCTGCAGATCCCAGTGGGCACTGCCGGGCCTCAACCGCGAGCTGCAGATCGCAGTGGGCACTGCTGGACCTCAATGCCAGATAGAATGTCAGATAGAAAGCCAGATAGAATGCCAGATAAAATGCAAGATTTAGTGTCAGAATGAAATGTCAGAATATATGTCAGATAGAATGCCAGAAAATATGTCAGATAGATTGCCAGATAGACTGTCAGAATAATTCCTTCCCCCTAACACTAAGGCCCCCCTAATATTCAACACCTTGGGTAGTTTTTAGTATTAGGGGGGTGTGTTAGGGGACCCTAATACTAAATTTCGGACCCTAATATTAAAAACTATTTTTCCGATTTCAAAATCAATGAAATTCCAATTTTAAACGCAATTAATACGTTGCAAAAAAATGGATTTTGAAGCGAGCCCTAATATTAAATTTCGGACCTTAATCTTAAAGATTGTTTTTTTTTCGATTTCAAACTCGATGAAATTCCAATTTAAAACGCAATTAATACGTTGCAAAAAATTGGATTTCGAAGCCGACCCTAATACTAAATTTCGGACCAAAAAATAAACAAATATTTTTTTCGATTTCAAAATCAATGAAATTCCAATAAAACGCAATTTATACGTTGCAAAAAATTGGATTTCGAAGCGGACCCTAAGACTAAACACCCCGGGGCTGACTAGTTTTTATTATTAGGCGGGGGTGAAACCCAGAAATGGTAGCTTTATTTTTAAATTGTTTTCAAAAGGGGATCAATTAAAAGTCAAATTGGCCGACCGCAAATTTTCCAAAATTGGAGATGGACCCTAGTTTTTAATATTTGGGGGTGGATTAGTGTTAGGGGGAAGAGATTATAAACAGAACATATGTCATATAGAATGCCAGATAGAATGTCAGAATATATGTCAGATAGAATGCCAGAACATATATGCCAGATAGAATGCCAGAACATGTATGCCAGATAGAATGCCGGATATGATTTAATGTCAGCAAGAATGTCAGAATATATGTCAGATAGAATGCCAGAACATATGTCAGATAGAATGCCAGGTAGAATGTCAGATAGAATGTCAAAATAAATGCCTTGAAATGCCATGGTGGGGATCACTCGAAGCAAAGTATTTTTTGTTTAACCACATTATTGTTTGTCATGTAGTTGACATACACCTTCTGGTATTAGAATTGGGCCATGGCTTCGATAGCAAACTGTTAGAAATTCATCAAGGGTGCATCCTCAGTTATGTCCCCTTTGAATATTCCATGTAGAATTATTCATTTTGCAAATTCTGTTCACCCATTCTTGTTGGTTATTGTCCCAGTTAACAACCATTAAGATTGAAAGTTCTATGTAAATTTATTCATGTTTCACTATTTTTTATCCATTCTTGTTGGTTATTGTCCCAGTTAACAACGGCCATGAAAAGATTTGGATGACCCTCCACGTGGGCACAGCTGGGCTAGGTGATAGTTTCGACACTATTAGTTCTGTGGGTTCCAACACAGCGGTGGTGCACTACAAGCCCGAGAAGGCAACCTGCAAGAGGCTGGCCAAGGAAGAGATGTACCTCATTGAGACTCGGATTTCTAAATGAGGAGTGTGCGCCCAAATATGGTGATGTATATATACCCAGAGAGTCCCAGGCCTATTCTTTGCCATGGATTCTATGGAAATCCCCTCCTTTGCCCCGACCACGCAGACCACGGCCCGACCACGTTGACCACGCTCTCACCCCATTTGGACCTTGCCTGTGTTTCATGGAGCCAATGTGGACTAGTTTTTACATCCAAGCAAGATCAGAAAAGATTTCGTACATGTAAGAACATATACTGGATTTTTCAAATTCGATCAACTTGGCAAAAATAGCGTCAAGTGTGATTTTCTGCAGCCCTCTTTAACCCCAAGAGACATGCAGTGCGACGTGGGTGCGGCTAGCACAGGTATAAGCAATCCATTCTCCATGGAAATCACAAAGACGCCCCAAAGATAGTTCAACAAATGTCACAAACCAAAAAAGCAAGTTTTTCACCCATGACAACTAACATTTTCTGAGTGTACTGTATTTTCATAACTTTTTTTGACTAATTTTTGGGTTTGTGGGGACCACGGCAAAGTTTGGATTTACCACGGCAAAGTTTAGGATTTCCACGGCAAAGTTTGGGATTTCCACGCGTGGACCACGCTGGGACCACGCTCCCTTTTTGGTTTTTTGTTTTTCGTTTTGCTCCGAATGTTTCCAATTTGTCACAGGCCATGTAGCCAAAAGTACATGTGAATACAAACCATTGACAATGCGCCAGCACACAGGGTATGAGCTCAGCAGTCGATTCTTTCTAGAAAAAAAACATAACCATAACAAAATGCAACTCTTAGCAGAATTCGCAGTGTGTGGCCAAAACATGGCAACAGAAGTGGGTGACAGGGAAAGAAAGGCAATGAACCAACAAGGTAAGTTTAAATAATCATGGCAACCTTCAGAATCACAATCGGATTTGATATCATGTCATCTATTCCTAGCGCGGGACCTTTGGATAGCAATATTGAATCACTGCCATCTCAGCCCCTGGAGGTGGCAAAGATCGGTCCGTAACGGCAAAGGATATCTGGATTGGCTTTGGGGATGGTTTACGCTTACTGGCCCCCCGGGGCATCTTCGCCCTCAACCGCCGCGAAGATGAGACCGTGGCAGCGATGCAAGACATCCTTCGCGCCGTTGCCTACCCCACAAAACGCGGCATACCATCAAAGACATCCACAGGCGAGGCTCGCACTGTGGGACCTACTTCGCCAATAGTTCCTTCCTCTCCTACAAGGCAGTTTGTTGACATTTCGACCTTTTGAATTGCGGATGGAATCAGACATCATAGGCCCGCAGAAACCCATAAAATTGCAACAAATATCCTCCAGGTCAATCAATATCCATGAAAGGCCGAAATCTGGGGAAAATCTAGAACCACACACATAGATTCGCCCTTGACTAATGAAAGACCATCAATGCTCAAATGGTCCAAACTTCACTTCACCTTGACATTGCAACATGCACCTGTTTTGCGCGTCGATCGTTGAATTGAAAGCGAAGACAGCAGAAAGGAACAGACCAAGATTCAAATTGTGCCGTTGCAGCAACAGGAACCATATGTTTGTCTTTCTTTTCTCCCTTGTCCTTCCCTCTCTCTCTCTCACTCGGTGTCCCTCTCCTCCCATTCGCCGCGCCTCTGCCCCTCCGCAGCGATTATTTTAGGTCGCCGCAGTCGCCGCGCCACCGGCCCGTAGTTGTAGTTAGAGGTCGCAGGTTAGGTATGACTAGAGGTGTAGTTGTAGTCAAGGGGGATGGGAGCAGGTAGGTTGCTGGCTCTATCCTCCTCTTTCTTTTTTCTTTTTTGTTTTTGATGGAGAAGAGCAATAAGAGTGCAAGATTTGTAATGATGATGAGGTGACACAATGTTCGATGACTTGCTGCAGTTCTTGACTTCAGAAAGGATCAAAGGTTCCAGCATAGATTTGACATCAAGCTAACTAGGTTTTAATGTCAGTATTTTGGTGGTGGAGAACATTCACTTAAGTGTCGATCTCTCTTTGTGATTGTGTGACCTTGAACTATTGTAAATGTTTTTTTTGGAGGTGAAATGAATTCTGTGTATGTGTGCGGGTCTTTGTGTTCTCTCTTGTCATTAAAGCGGATGTCACAATGAAGTTCCCAACAGACATGACTGGCTCTAGCTGTAAACTTTGCTCCTAAGTGTGTAAAGAATGAACGCGTCCTGCATCGCAGTGCACAAGGCACTTGAAGAATGGATCTCCAAGGTTGAAATGCAAGACGCGCATGAAGAAAACCAGAGAACACCGAGATCACCAACTACTGAGGTTGAGAGTGAAATTTGCGAAGCTGATGACAGAGAAAGGTCCAGGTCGCCGATCCGTCAAGTCAAGTCGTTTTTCCAACACCCGTGGGACAAACCTGATTTGAAGTGTTGAAATCATCAGTGCTTTCAAAACTTGGAATGAGAAAGTTGGTGCCTTAATAAAACAACCCAGGCAGACCTTGTTGTGACATTTGTTATCATTTGTTCCGACCCCAGCCATTGTTTGTGAAAGCCAGCTTCACCAACATGTGGCAGCTATGGGGGCGGATGTGTTTCCAAAGGGAACAGCGGTAAAGTTGTTGAAGTGTCCATATGGGCAGCAGGGGGTCAAGCTGGTCAATACTCAGTTGCTGTTGTTTTCTGTAAGGACCCCATGACAAAAGTGACAATTCAGATGCACCGAGCCAAAGGCAATGTGGTTGCAAAGGCCAAGCGGAACATGTTTGACACTCCGGTGATCATGCGTTTGCTTCCATACTTTGGCGCGCCTGTTTGTGTTTCAGTAAAAGCTGACACAGTCGAAGGCAACGCCAAAGTGAACAATAAGGAAAACGCAGTGCCGCTGGTCAAGGGACACGCAGTCGGAGTTCATGAGTTTTGAAAAACGTGGGCCAAATAAGAAGGCGTAAATAGCTTAGTAATTTGTGGAAACCACAGGTTGCATGTGCGTTCCCTCCTTGGTATCAAAAGAAATGCGCACACACCTTGATACTTACACACACACACACGTGGAGCTGGACACAGATGTTCCAAGATTGACATCTAAGCTTAAGGTGGTAGGTTTGTAGCGAAATTGTTCCAAGGACTTCTCGAGTTTAACTCAAAAACATCGGGGGCGGTATGTTGTTTGATCATGGTTCAATGGGTGCGTTTCACTGAGGTTGATTCTTTGTTTTACCACATTAGGAACCAGATAAAATTTGGACGTGCATGCCTGTCACTGGGTAATAACCATAGTGCAATCCAGTTATGGGACGTACCGTGACGCACCCCAGGTTTGCATAGATTTTTCATCATTTGGGATGCACTGCCAAGTACTTGGTGGCTCATCCCACTTAGTACGTAGGTTATAACTTTGGTTGTAAGTGGATTAACCCTACTTATCGCACTTGTAACCAGCGATAGAACCTACTTGCTAAGTGTGATGAACCACCAAGTACCCATCAATATTCTCACTAAGGATACAGGTGGACAGTACCGAGACGGCACCACCGATGTCACGCGCACGGTGCATTTTGGGACACCCACAGAGGTGGGAACTGGGCAACGCTGCAGCGGGCAGCGAAAACGAGCAGATGCTCAGTTGAGTCAAACATCGCACTTGTGGTGCTTTAAAATTCTATATTATTGTACATATTTAAATATATAGATATATACGTGTAATATATATATATATATGTACATATATTTAATATGTACATGTATATATAATTTATATGTACTTCTATACATCAATGTGGTTTTAAGGGGCAAATCATGTATAAATGGAAACATGTTCATTTTCAGTTTTGATCACCAGAGGGTAACATGAAGATTTGAAATCCGACAGTCTCCACAACAACCATCATTCCGTGAGTTTTCCATCAGCGGCCTGAGCTGCCTGGGGAAAAATTTAGATATTGTCATGATATTGTGCCATTCCATCCAAACATCACATCAAATCAGTTGTACATTCCACTTCTTGGATGATTACAAAAATAAATCATCTATATATATATACTACAGATTTGTTTGTTGTTTATGTTTGTTGTTTTTTGTTGGTGGTATCCATGTGGTTCTCAAACCACATCTCCACTCAAATTTTGTTGGTTCATTCCTCAACTACCACATGATTTGTTGGTTCAAACTCCACCTCCATTTTTGTTGGTCGGTTCAATCCCCATATAAGTCACTATAGTCAATTCCCAATCTCCCTTGGTAAATCCCACCCAATCCCAGAATTCCGCACACGGTGATGGGCAGGGATTATTTTGTGAATCCTTTGCATTGCAAAGGATATCTCATTCGAGAAACAAGTAACCTCATTTTGCTAAAGGATTTGCAGGGAGTCCCGATTTTCCTCCATTTTCCACGGTTAAATCATGTGACCATGTGTTCATCGCACCTGCAATCATCATCCACAAAATTCACATTTAGACAAACTAGATTAAAGAGGTATATCGATATCAAAATAGTCCTAAACATCCTTTTGCCCAGCAGTTCACCTAGCTAAATCACCATTTTCGTCTTTGGTTTCACCTGACCAGGAGCAGAAGCGATTCTACACCCGAGTGCTGCAGGGCCACCTTGCCTTGGCCACGGCCATCTTTCCAGAAGGCACCTGTGGCTTGTAGCTCAGCTGGAAAACCATGGGCCAAACCATGGACGACTATGGGAAAACATGGTGAAAAACATGGGGAAGTCGAAAGGGATTCCCATTTTTTGACGGGATTTCATTTTTTATCAGATGTTGTTCAAAGTGTCTGCTGAAAACATGTTCAACATAAAGAAGTGAAGTCGCCAAGACAACGGGATCATCTTTGGATCCGATTTCTCCTTTCACCAATTTTGGGGAAATTCCGACCAACCATGTGACTTCCGTCCCCAAGGCTCCTGGATGCCTTTGCGCGAAGACCTTTATGGCAGGACGGCATGGAGTACGGACATGGGACAGGCCATGGCATAGGAGCCTATCTGAATGTACACGAGGGTCCTGCTCAGAGCCTGTGATTTTTCAGCGGCACAGGGTTTTTCAGGGCCCCCCAGCGGTGTCTTCTGTTCATGACTGGGAAATCCCCGAACTAATTCCATGTTTGATTGCTGGAGGGTATCTGAAAGATGGGAGAATGGATTCTCCCCACTTTCCGGTCTTGGCGAGTTGGAAAAAGCTCAATTTTGGAGACACCATAGAACGGGCAAATACTGTAGCTGTTCTACAAAGAGATGCAGGGTCCACTGCTCTTGGGGTGCTGGGGGGTCTCGGTGAACATCCACCTGTTTTCAAAAGCAAGCTTTTCTTAGATTGTCTGAAGATGATGTTGATCATCTGATAATTTAACATAGCTATTTTACCGTTTTGATAGGTAAAGCATGGTACAGCATCCAACGAAATAGGCCATGGCTTCCATAGCGAAGTGTCAGTGTAACTGGAGGGCAACTTTCTTATTGGGAAATCCACCAATTGGGGATCTATAGGGAATACAGGATCCATGACTTCGATTAGTATCCTAGGATTGGAAGGGAAAATCTGCAGTAAAGTTCCAAGACTAGAGAACCGCGATGGCTATGAACTCCAGCTATGCATTCCACTAGAAGTCTCCAATGAATTCACAGGCATGGTAAAATATCATCACACTGGGGACCATTTGGGAAAGATATGTAGGATCTCACCAGGACTGAGAAAGTAGACGAAGGAGACCAGTCTGATACAAACTGTATGGTTTCATCCTAGTTATAGAATGTTATAGACAGCTAGTTACTTAGATAGCCGTGCACATATATATATATATATATGTACATACATATATGTATATACATACAGACTGTACATACACATACATACATACATACATACATACATACATACATACATACATACATACATACATACATACATACATACATACATACATACATACATACATACAGCGCCACTTCCAGTTATATAACCCCATTATCACAATCTAGTTCGATATATCCACTATAAGTCCAACAGTGAAATTAGACTTGTGTTCACCAACTTAGCTATCTTGGGGGCATCTCGAGGGCTCCACCTTGTATATCAATTCATATGATCCCATGAATTATCCCATTCATATCCTACTATATCTCACTAAGATCGGGTTTTACTCACCAGTATTCACCACCCTGTTAACCACTATTTTCACCACTATTTTCACCATGATTTTCACCACTATTCACCATCATCTTCCCTATTCTTAGCTGGAGATCTTCCCATTTCACGGTGACGTTTGTGGCCACGTGGAAAAATCTAAGGATTGGCGGCGGTCAAGTGCCTGGGAATAAGATCCAAAGCAGTGAGGGGCGCAGGAGGATTCTCCTGATGCCACTGCATCTTGGAGCAGGAGCCGAGCCGGTGAGTTGTGTGGATTTACCCCGTCATGATGATTACCCTCTGGTAAACGTTTACATATGGAAAATTGCCATAGAAATAGTGGATTTTCCCCATGAGAAATGGTGATTTTCCATAGTTATGTTAGTTTACCAGAGGGTAGATGATATGTTTAATATGATTTTATAATGTTTTATTACATGTATATATATATATATGTATACCCGGTTTGATAGGGAGAATATTGGGACAATCAGTTGATGATTGAAATCATCTGCAATAGATTTACATTTCAATATCCAACAAAAATGCTGAGTCGATGTGAAGTGAAGATTTTCCCATTTCTTAGTCCACTAGAAATGGAGAATCGTATTCATGGGAATGTGTATCAATATATTTTATTTTGCTTTGAGGCCACCTCAAGCACATCCAGTGAAACTGGAGGTTGTTTCAGTGGATATTTGATGGAAAAGCTACTCTTGGAAACCCCATGATAAATAAGATATGAATACCTACTACATGTTGATTCGTGGAAATTTCCTAAGTCAAGGGTCACCCCAAAATTATCCAACATGGGTAGTGTTGGAGCTGTTAAGATAGGGACACCCGAAAACCATGGTGAAATTGAGTGGGTGACGTGTATTTTTTGGGGAATCACCCAGTATGATTTCCACTCCCAACTTTTCGGCAATCTGAGGAAAGCAGGTTTTTTTGTTTCGGATGAGCCCGGTTGCTACAAGGACCTGTCCGAAGAATGGATGAGTGGTGTACGGCCCACAACGGGCTAGCTCGATGAAAGTTACAAACCAATGACCAAGATGCTTAAAGCAATCAGCTAACAAAACTGCTTTCAATTTCAACTTAACAGACAATCACAGAATTCAAGACTGTTAACAAATGCTGCAGGCTGCAGCGTTCCTGTAGTCTGCAAAAAAAAATCTGCCATCTTCCCGTGATGGGTACGGTATGTCAGCTGATGGGATTCCCTACCAATGAATGCGTACGAGGTTTCTTTCAGATATTTGCGAAGTCGACCATCCCGGTCCATCATGACAAATGTATGTTTTTGATTGAGGTGGTTTCAGATATGAAGACTTTTGAGATTTTCTCCCTGGACGTTTTCAATTGAATTCATACGAATTCACTCGACTGTAATTTATTTCCCATGTTTAAAGCTGGGTTAACCTTGAATGGGTACTTTAGTGCCTCAGTCTTTTGCTGTAAATGGGGATCTGTACTACTTGTTTTATCCCAGCAAGGGGTTAGTTCACCCCGGCACCTCAGTTCTAAGTAGGGGAAGTATGGTTAATCCAGTTATTTCCCTGGGGTGAACTGACCCACGACTCCACGATTCCTACGGTGAGCCACTTATATACTACCCTCTGGTAATCAAACGTGGCAATGGGAAATCCCCTATAAATGGAGGTTTTAATTGGAAAATCTGGGAAAATCATCTATAAATGGTGGATTTTCCATTGCCATGTTTGATTACCAGAGGGTACAACTGGGGCAGATTAGTTGACCACCATTGTGGAGTAGAACTGGTATATCAATGACATTTCTATGGCTATATTCACATGGAGTACAACCTGATAATTATCGGCAAGGTGAGGGTTTTTTAGTCGTCGCCACCAGGATGGCGATTTTGGCATTCGAATTGAGTCAGATATCTTGGCAACTGCGGCGGACACACCTTACAAGACCCTTGGAATTCGGACCGCGGGGTCCGGCGATGTATATGTCAATGCATACGTATATCATAGATACATATATAGACATAATGGTATTATAATCGATTATATATATATACATATATATATATATATATTATTAATTATATATGTATATGTATATATATGTTTATGTATATGTATATGCTGTATATGCATATGTATATGTACATGTATATGCATATATATATATATAGATAGTCAGGTGTATCTACATATTGTCAAACACATTATATGTATTTCAATGTTCTGTGATGGTTGCAATGGTATGTAGTGGTATGTAAGAACATTATATGAGTGACCGACAAAATTATTGCAATACTAGTTTAATCTTTCTTCGCCTTAGCCTTTCTGAGGTTGCACAAAACCTTCACAGCCGATAGGGGACGACCCTATACCGATACCCTATTGCCATACTTCTGGGAGTACTGAAATTCTCACAACCAATAGGGGACGACCCTAATTTGTGTATGGCATTATTTTTAACACATGACACAATTTTGTCCGCTACTCATATATATATATATACACACATAGAGTTGAATATATGACCAACACAACGTTTGGTTTTTCCTAGAATGGCAGATTCAATGTACCTCCAATATATGTAAACAATAGGACAATGAGGGTTTGGGGTGTCCTACTTTGAGATATACCTTTGTGAAATGCTTTCGACTTGAAGATGAACAGATGAACTGTTTGTATATTTCGAGTTTCTCACCTTTGGGATTCAAAACTGTATCTACTAATCTCAAACTTTAGAAGCTTCCAATTGACAAAATCTGGATAGTTGTGAAGCAGTTTGGTCATGTTTGGTGATCATCAGATCAGGATGTCCTCGCAGAAATTCCTGAAGTTTGACTACTTGACCCTGGTGCCCATGTGTTGCAAGCTGGTGAATGTATCTTTGCTCTCACCATTTGAGCGGCAGTGGGTTGACTCGTACCACCTCCGAGTCTGGGAGGAGCTGAAAGAGGAGTCACTGGGCCATTGTCCACTGTCAAACTGTCAAATCACCCAAAACTACTGTATTTTGGATCCATGTTGATTCTGTTCAGAAAAGTGCCCTTGTTGACAAGACTAAGGTGATGCCCCCCAAGTTTCACGTTGGTTTGTTTGTAATTCTTTCTGAACTGAAGAGATATATATATATATATATTTGCCATCAATTGCGAATGTTAGTTGTAAATCAACTTACTTAGCGAAATGGGACATCACCTTTTATATACCATGGTCCAGATGTTGGCTGTCCCAACTCCAAGGCTCAGCGGTGACTTTCGCACATGGCTATGGGAAGCCACCAGGCCGCTTTGAGCGCGGGCTGTTCATTGGCGAAGTACACCATCCCGGCAGAGAGGAAGGAATACCCTCTGGTGAACGAACAGTTTGCTATTGAAAATGGCCATAGAAATAGTGGATTTTCCCATTGAAAATGATGATTTTACACAGCAAATTGTTCGTTTACCAGAGGGTATCAATGGTGACAAGTGTATAAACAGATATTTGGACACCATACTAGCAGGGGCAAAGCTTCCTTTGCTACATTTGAAGTGGCGAAAAAAGCTGCGGAAGGCACGGTTATTTGTGGGATGGCTGGGACGAATATTGGTTACCCCAGTTTTACAGTACTATGTATATATACCTATATAATTATGCACATAAACAAATTATGTTTTTTATTTATGTATTATGTAATATATATTTATTTATATGGTATATATATATATGTATATACATATGATGATTATAATACATATGCATATATGTATATATCTATATGTGGGAACCGAGGTGCCAAATGTTTTTGTTGTTTCAATATTTTGGCGAACAGGCCCATTTTCATCAGACAGTAGCGGTCCAAGTGCCAGCTGCAGGCATTGTCAGCCTTCCGAAAGTTGCATGAGCAGTTCTCACAGCCCTTGCCTTAGTGGATATCTATGGCTACCCTCCAGTAATTTATTTAGCATAGTTATGGTAGCCATGGCCCATTTAGTTTGATGATTTACCGGTCTTAAAGTCTCAAACATTGTGATTTTCCAGTGTGCGAACAGTTAGATTGTCAGAGGGTAGCCAAGAAATCGTGCCTGAGAACAGGGGTTATTCATATTTATGAATCCACATCACGACCCTGAAAAGGGGCTTGTTCAGGAACCAAATTGAGGTTTCCAAAAATGGGGGTATTCCCAAATCATCCAATGAAGCACACATTTCACTACTGCAACCCATGGTATCCCATGGTTTTGGGGATAGTTTAAGCAACCCTCCAAAATGTTGGGATACCATTGGGAAAGGTACAGTGCCACGCTGCGATGGTGAAAATAACTATGTCAAGTAGGACTTCTGGTAGATGTATCGAACTAGTGAACATGGGATTCATAATTTATAAGCAAACTTGTCAAGTTGCTGGGCGTTTTGCTGTGGCATCATCAGCCACATTCGTTCATGCATTGAGACGTTTGCTGATGCTTTGGCAGTTCAGCGCACTGGAATCAGTTTGATTCTGTAAATCGGGACAACTAGATCAAGCTTGATGATTGGGCTTCAAATCCCCTCCACTGTTCGTGGTGCTTTGTGGGAAAAACTCACACCTTTCTGCTACGTGTATTTCATATTCGTATACGTTGTCATGGATAATTCCCTGTCCAGTGATTCCAGTGCTGCATATTTTTGAAGACACCATCCCCCCAACTTACACAGACCCTGCCAAATAGGGGTTGGAAGACAAGTTTCCACTAAAAATTGGCTATTTTCAGGGTCTTACATTCAGGTTTGCTTCATTTTTGACTCTTTTGCTACCAGGTTTGCCACCCAATCTATGGCATTTTAAATGTATTTGCATGTATATTGATCGGGAACTTGTCACTATACACAACTACAACCGGATATAACTGGTGGATTCGGGTGGATTGTGTTCTTTTGTCAATTCAGATCTCAAACGTCACAGCTTCCGGATGCAAAAGCTGATCATTCAAGGAGGACGTTGGACTTGACCGCGGGAAGTGGTCTTCCAACTCCCAACTTTCTTTGGGGATGAAGGCTGTCGAAGTTGAAAAAGATCCTGGTCCGCCTGGTGGGTGGTGGACCTGCAATGAGACCAGGCTCGGGGGAACCTTTCTGGACTGTCTATAGCATTGTTTTTTTGCCACTTTCAATAAATCAGCATCTTACAAGTTCGTCTCAAGAAAGGAGATAGACCGGATATTTCGATAAATGTTGGGACAAACCAAGAAATAGTTGGAAAACCTTGGAAATCATATCAGTGCTTCAATCGAGCGTGCTATAAAATGAGGGAATACACCAGCGAGCTTCACATATACCATCTGGCAATCAAACTTGGCAGTGGGAAATCCCCTAAAAATGGATTTTCTATGATTTTCTAATTTCAAAATCTATACATGAAAGATTTTCTGTTGCTAAAAACATGGAATCCAAGAAAGAATCCTGTTTATTCCTTGCAGGCAGCGCTACGCTGATCCTTCACCAGGGTCTGGTTTCTGGCAACGTTTTTGGGGTATCCTCCATTTTTGAAGACACCCAAATCATTTTGTTGGTTAATCTTGGTTGCATCTATAGGTATATACAGTATATACCCTCTGGCTATTTAACATAGCCATGGACCATCCCCTATAAATGGAGGTTTTAATGGGAAAATCATCCAAAATTAGCCATCTATTCCTATGTTAAATAGCCAGAGGGTAATGTACACATGCATCTCCCGTCTCCCGCGATATCCCCGTTTTTTTCATCGGTCTCATGAGTTCAATCTCCATGGAAATCCTGGAATTCCAACGAACCACTGGAACATGGCAAATTCTTCAGATGATTTTCCCAGCGAACTAAACCTCCATTTAGTTCGGAGATGTCCCATTGTAAATATTTTCATATGTCCCAGAAACATGTCCCAATATATATATATATATATATATATACATATCCCATGATATTCCCATTAAACCACCTATGATCCCCATATTAGTTGATCAAGACTCACCAAAACCGTTGGTTTTGGCTCCAAAGCTTCTCCCGGATCCCGAAGTTTTGGCCTTGGGTCCTGGATCTGGCCTGATGGCGCGTGAAGCTTAGCAAGTTTGGTATACCTTGAAGCCTCATTAATCAAACATTGGGATACTGAAATCATGGCGTCCACATCATTTTGTATGCCTACTTGGATGATTGTCAGTAGTTGCCCTTTGGTACTTTGACAGTTTGCGAACTGGAAAATCACCATGTCGAAAAGAACTGTATGTCTCATTGCCATGCAGCAAATTACCAAGGGGTAGTAAACCATATTGGAGGCTGATCATCAATCCATTGATAGGGATTTGTATACCCACTATGTTTAGAGTCCCATTGTGGGACGGATGACCATAAACCATGTACTGTATATGTACAAATAGATAATATCTAATAATATATATATATAATTATGTAATTATGTATATATATATATATATGATTTTACATATCACATGATAGTTCCATGATTTATATAATATATATATATATATCCCATTCTTGTTTGTTAAATCCAAAATAGTCCCCTGATTCTACCCTAGCACAAATCGAAATCTGATCAGGTTTATTGGGCCCTGGGAAGGACTTGGGCAAGCCCAGCCATCTCAGCTGCGGGTGTCGGAAAGAGGAGCGCAAGACTGACAGCAAAGTCCTTGGATGTTCACTGCCATGAAAAAATCCATTGATCTGGGTATAATTCACCTTATTGCGACCTCACTGGAATCATAGTTACCCTCTGGTAATTTAACATAGCTATTGAAAATGGCCATTTAGTTCGTGGATTTTCCCATTTAAAATGGTGATTTTCCATTGTTATGTAAACGTTTACCAGAGGGTAGGATTGGGGAATTATCATGAATGATCCCAATATAGCCAAACTTGTCAGGTCGGTGAATGACGATATAATTTGCCTAGATTGATGATTGGTGGTCCATTAAGCCATAAGGATCTGATGATTTGGTTGTAGCCATATGAATGGGATTTATTAGGCAATATAGCTACCCAGAATAGTATTGTTGATTGGTTATTGTAAGGAGTTAGACTATTTGAGTCATTTGAGTTATGGATTATGAACTGACCATCGTTGGGAAACCTATCAACGAGCTAGTATAATGAGATAGGAGACGTGGATGCACCATGCTTGGATCATCCCACTATTAAATGGGGGAGGGGTTATACTATTCAAGAATGTTTGGTGTATCCCCAATAATATATTCCAAGTGATATATCAAATATCAGATCCCATTTTTCAGACAATCCCACATTTGTTTCCATAGTTTCAATGCTTAAACATATTTCAGACATATACATCCCATTGTATCCCGGTTTTATTCTAATATCACCATCATATTCATCCCTTATCGGGACGTTGGATGCCAACCAGAAAGTTACCCTAGGGTAAACATACAAAAAGATGTGGAAAAGCCATGGGTTTCCTTGGAACATGATTTAGACATGGTTGATGTTCAACATCTATCTGTATGTTTCTAGGAAGGTACTCACGGTTGCTCCAACCGATTGGGGGTAAATGATAGCACCAAAAGGGGTAAATTGATAATTTGACCTCTTTATTTACCCAAGTTACCCTTTGGTAATTTGCTACATAGATATTGAACATGACCCATTCAGTTCGATAATTTCCCTGTAAAAATTGCTATGACTTTTTCAGAGCAAACTATGAATTTACCAGAGGGTTCCCCCTAAACGTAGCTAGGCTGTTTGGGGCAGCTCTGGCCAGGACGTTGGCGGCCGCACGCGGTGGAAAAACGACATGCTGGATTTGTCACGAAGGCGCCCTGAAAAACGTCGCGACATCGCGGTGTTGGTTTCATGGTGATATCACGGGGATACAATGGGGATATGATAGTAATGTATGGTAACATTGGGATATGATGGGGATAGGTGGTGGGGAGATGTGGTGGGGAGATGTGGTGGGGATATAATATGCCAAGATGAGATGGTTGTGTCTGAGAATGGGCAATGAATACAGACAAAACATGGTGATTTTAGTAGGGAGAATGGTACTTGACACCATCAATGTTGGGGGTATCCTGTTGTCAGACAAACCCAAATCGGGATATTTTTCCAACAGAAATAGGCATTAACATGCATTAACCAACAAACACACGGATAGTTGGAGACTTCATAAGGGTGAATGAGGCAAATAAATCAAAGGTGCGTTGATTTCCGAAGTATATTGCTGGATTGGAACAAAAATGCTTTTCTGCCGCATGTTTGCCGCGGTTTCGATTGACGAAGCTGCAGAGCCAATCCGCACAACAAAAGACTCATGATTCAAATATCACGGATTTAAACCAAGCCGGGAAGTCTTGGAAAGTGTGTAGTAAGACTTGAAAATGTGTAGTAAGACTTGGGAATACACCTGATAATTCATACAACATAGCCATCTAGCCATGGCCCATTTAGTTGTATGATTTACCTTGCAAACATGGGGATTGTCCATAGATATGTTCGTCTAGCGGAGGGTAATAGAGAACCACTGGTCCCACTGGTCTTAAGTGATAGCAAGTTCTGGTGTCTTTTCCACCGTGGGGATGATGATCCTCGATGACACGACCATCTTTTTTCGTTGGCCCGGCGTCGTTCAGGTTGGAGCTTCTGAGCATTTCCAAGCCGCCAAGCAGAGTTTTAGGTGAACGAGTTCCAAGCCAATGTGGTGCCCTGAAGATAGCTAAGTTGGTGAACATAACTCTGATAACTAGTACTTATGGAAGATGTATAGTTAATAGGGTCATAAACCAACCTATAACTGGGGTGGCATCGCATTTTAATGGTGAGGGCAGTTGGATGGCCTTGATGAAACTCAGATCGTGTCAAAACTGTCAATTGTCAAACGATTCATGAGTGGATATACTTCTGGGGATGTCGAGTTTACTGTTCTCTTATACATTCCTGCACCAAGAAATGGTCCAGCGGCGTCATGGAGGCAAGAAACATATTTGGGATGGCATTCCCACAAGTATCATAAGCACCAACTGCAAGCATCAGATAGCAGCAGAGAGGATTGACAAGATGTGATGCACTCCACAACATGGTTGACCACTAGTTATTCTCCAAGCCACAGATTCTGACCGTACAAATATTAGTAGAGCAAGAACCATCCCCATTGGACAATGGGTCGTAGAAACCATCAATTTCTATGGCTGGTGTATTATTGTTTAACTAATTTTCTAGAACCAATGGCATGTGACCGTGGACACGGGCCGTCTCGAATCCATGCCACTCTACTTGGATCTACTTGGGTCCGAATTCATAGCTTCATGTCCCTCAAAGTCCTAAGGCCTCACTTTTCCCGTCCTTGCCGAATGTGGTACAAAAAATTATCTTCGCCAACAAACCATAGCAATGCCGAGGTTCTACGGCCGAGTGTTTGTAGCAATGTTGCCAATTCTACGGCCGAGGGTTTATAGCAGTATCAAGGGTTACTGACGATGGGGTGGTGAGTGCTAATGAGTGCTAATGAGTGCTAAAATCTCGACGATTATCGTACCTTTTGAGTCCTTTACAAGCCTAAAGGACGCATTTGGTACATCCCACTCACGATTACTCACGATTACTCACGTTCCTTTTTAGGCCCGGGGCCTCAAAAGGTACTTTATAGCAATGTTCCTTTTGAGGTCGGGACCTCAAA